>JAOEHY010014148.1:0-40794 GCA_025447955.1 Psilopsiagon aurifrons | reverse complement strand
AGCCCCAACTTTCTCATCCTATCTTCATGCGGGAGGTGCTCCAGTCCCATGATCATCCTCGTGGCCTTCCTCTGGACCTGTTCCAACAGTTCCATGTCCTTTTTATGTTGAGGACACCAGAACTGCCCACAGTGCTGTAAGTGGGGTCTCACAAGAATAGAGTACATAGATACAGAACTTACTAGGAACTCCTTGTATCACCCTAATATGACAAAAAGTATCTTAAGACTACAGTTCAGCAGTGTGCTGTATATGCAAGCAGAATTTGAAGGGTTCAGCACATCAGATGCAGCTGATGCTTTCAAATCTGAGAAATAAAAAGAATACAAACTAATGTAAGCACTAAAAATAACTGTTTGATATATCAACTGTATTAGCTTTTAAAATACTTGTAAGTAAAATCTGCTCTGGTTTGTGGATAACTTCCTGATTAGGGCTTGTAAGCCAAAGCAGAAAGGGTGGGAAGTAGCCAGCTGGAGGTCAATCTCCTGGGGGCCAGGAAAGCTAATAAGGGCATTCCTTTAAAAAGGCCATTCCTTTAAAAAAAAGAAAGAAAAACTGCAGAAGGTGCCAGTGTAATGAGTATTTTCAGGGAAAAGATTAAATATGTAATTAACTTTGTTCTTTGTAATTCAGTTTAGAGTGAAACTTGTTACATGTTGTATATTGATTACTACATCTAAGTTTAAAAGCTTTTGACTTTCTATTGCTTTTTCAGTTTTCTCATGAAACCTGTTTTTCTTTTTTTTTAATCAATGTCAACTGGAATTAGGGGGACAGATACTATCAGGTTAGGATATTTACTTCTACCATACCTTCAAAGATGTAAACTTCCATGGTCTGTGTAAGAGAGAAAACCAGAACAAAAGTGATTGCATGAGACCTTTCTTGAGAGAAAGGAAGCCAGTTACTAAGCTACTAGGACACACAAACTGTCTGAGTACATAAACAGAAGTAATGCAAGAAATAAAACGTATTTTGCCATCCCTTAGTTGCCATCTAAATTAACTGCATTTGCTTCTCATCTGCTTTGTACAGTTCCCACAGGTCACCCGCTCTGTGATGTGTTGTTAAACCAGTAAATTATTTATGTACCTGCAGGCTTATGGAGACCAGTGTAAGAAGAGTTGAATCTACCCAAGATAGATTAAATTACAAAATAATGTAAAAGTTTTGAATTCTTGGAATAAGCCAGCTGAGTTTGGGACTGAACTAGCATTTAGAAGACATAACAAATCCATGGGCAAAGGTTATGAAAAATTATCCTGTAGACTGTTTCATAGTCCTGTAGAGGTGTGATTTGCATTAGGATTTAATTTCACTGCCTGCCAATAATTCCATTGTTCTTTCCAAAAAGATTTGTAAAGAAGAGGAAAGAGCAGTGTTTGATACTAGTGTAAAAGTACTTATAGTCTAAGTACTTGTTTAATATTACTAGGTGCGTTGTGGGAGAAATCCGTCCTCATTGTCAGAAAAAAAAAAAAACAAACCAAAAAAGATTCAAATCATATTTGAATTAGAAATATCATTGTGCTTGAACAAGTCTTAGAAAATTCATTACTATCAGAATAAAAGCAGAATATTCACAAAGAAAAAGACGTGATCAAAGTCCTCATTTTACCTACCAGGGTATACGTACTTGACAACTGAATTTCGGACTTCTGTGGGAGCACCACAGTTCTTTGTTCTGAATCTTGCAGGTTAATTCAGCATTTGAGAATAGATTCACCAACCTAAAGAAGAGTCACCCCATTCTTTTTTTTTCCCTCAACTTCGTTTGTGAGCATTGTCAAGGCAAGCCCAAAATAATATTTTGGTTACTTTTTGCCTTCTTGGACAATATTTGTATTAGTGTATCATACAGCAATTGAGCATAGCCTTTTCCCAAGGCTATAAATTCCATCAATTTATAGAAATATATATGTATGTGTAAGTTTTTTTCATCAGGTCCTAGGAAGCTCAGATTAGTAAATTTACTACTATTGGGAAAAAGAAAAAAAAAAAAATCTGGAATCAAAAGAAGAAAACTTTTCTGGCTTTTAAATATCTCAGAAACATTTATACTGACAAGTCCAAAGCAACACCTAGATTTAAAGAATGAAAACACAACAAAACAAAACAAAACAGAAAAAGTGGAAGAATCTTTCTTTGTTTCTTTGTTGATACAGTGGCTGGATAATGTTACATTTTGCATTCTCAAAAGAGATCAGAAAACACAGATACAATTAGGAAATTACCTGATTGGCTTGTGAAAAAAAATTCTTCCATGGGTAAATAGAGTGTACATATATTTAATGTAAAAATAGCATTGAAATTCTGTTGTATCAAACCTTTTTTCTTATTTTCTGTACCCTTTTCTTTTCCAGCAGTAGCACAGTTCTCTAAGTCTTGTCACAGTTTTGCACATAACTTTTGATTAGATAAACTGCTATTCCCAAATACTGTAGCATGTCTTTAGAATTCATTTGTTTTCTGAATTTTGCTGAGTTCTGACTTTTAGGCATTATTCCCGCTTTTTACTTATTGCCAGCACTCTTCCCATTCTCCTTAAAACTAAAGCCATCTCCCCTGTGTTAAAATGAATAGGAGAGAAAAATTGCTACCAACTAGTCTGATGAAACATAGAAAATGGATTATCTGCAAACCTGTCTTATTTATGGAGTGGCTTCTCTAAAATAATCTGGGAAACCTTTGAAACAGAGCACTGTTCACCTGGTGTACCCAGTTAATTTCACATAGTGCTAATGATTTTATGAAAACAAATAAGATTCAACCTGTGTTAGCCTTATTAAAAACAGCTAAATGTTAATCTGATGTTTTTCAGAAAGAAATCAATATATCCCCTCGCAGACTGCAGACTCTTGAACACATACTCAATAATTACCTTTGTTTATCTAGTTCTCTTTAAAGCAATAATAATTACTATATTTTATTTATAATTTTGCAAAGCAGGAAAAAGATCTTAAAAAAAAAAAAAAAACAACTTTGAAAGCAGAAAGTCTCACTTTCCTAGATATAGACTGTAATTTTGTCAGAGGAAATACCAGATGTTACCATAAACTGCTGCTACTAGAAATTGATTTAAAAAACCCAACTTTATTTCACTGAAGTCTAATTGGTGTTTCACTGAACTGCAATGAGTGTGCGTGTAACAGATCAAGGATACATACAGCATCCTTGGTATGTATTTTTTTCTGAATTGCACAAATTCAGTGGGTTTATTTGCCTTTTCTTTAAGATAGTGAGATATATACAATTCAGGAGCAATTAGTGATAAAGAAACATTAAGTACCAGAAATTAATCTTCTCAATAGTTCCTGAATATTTTATTTTTTATTTTTTATTTTTTTTTAAGCCTGTAGGATTAATTTTATGGCTGTAGAGCAATCATTATTTATCATTTCTTGGTTTATGGGAAAGAATTAGAGTTATTAGCTATTAAATTATCCATGAAAATTTGACACTGTACTAGACCAAACAAACCCTGGGGCTTGCTGATTTTCCCAGTATGAAACATCTGTGACTTCAGCTAGAGAGAACTTAACATTGTCTAATTAGATTGCTTAGATTTACAAAGCTCAAGTACTCTGTTATTAGAAACCTTAAAATTTGAGCAAAAGTTGAAACTTGCATTTACTGAAGATTATTTAAATATGTTTTTAACCACACTGTGTGGTGCTAAGTACTACTGGCTTGCAATTGGTGAAGATAGACAGGTAATGTATTATGTCTGTAGCAAAAGGAGTGCAGGAAAAAAAATGTGATCCCTAGAATTGTAATAAGATGCGCATTTCTACTTAAGTAATTAAAAATACTTAATCAAAAATGCTGCACTAATTATGTGTTTATTCTTATATTCTAATTTAAATATAGTTTATACTCTCTCCTGTAATCTGTTGAAACAAACAATCAAGTTGGCATATTTTCTGCTCTGCAGTGCTGTCACTCATGGACAGTAAGTGGTAGTCATACCTCATCAGTATAGAAGAAGTGGTCTTGATTGGCTCTGATCTTAAGTCTGACAGTAAATTAGGCACTGTTCTAGCTCTTTCTTTGGAGACAATACAGCTTTTTAACATGGTAATTAGATACTTCATTGCATCTTCCATTATTGGATCTCAAAATGCTTCAGAAACTTCAATCTGTTAAAATAAAAATAGCATTATACCATACTAATTATTGCTGTACTAAGAAAAGAAAAAAAAAAAGATATCATTATTATGAAGTCAGGAGGGTGAGGGACCACAGTTATCCCTCCACTGTTAGTTTGTACCTTTTTTTTTGCATTTGTATTGCAGCAATCTTTAATTACAGGATCCCCTTCTTGTTAAGTACACAAAGTAAATATTGCTCGGCTAATAAGCAGCCTTTCACTATTTTGTCTTCTCATCATCATTCATTGCATTGCCCCATATATTATTTACTGTAATCTATTCAGTTCCTGCTCTAAAGAAGAAATGATTAATTTCCTAAGGAGTTCTTTGGTGGTGTGCATCACTATATTATATTTTTCGCAAATGATAATTAATCTTCATTAATGTCCTTGTTGGTAAGGGGTGAAATTAACCCCAATTTGTAGAAAGGAAACAGAATTGCTGAGAGCATAAGGTCACAGATCTCCATAATGTGGGTAACACTTTCTGCTTAGTTTCTTAGAGTCCTCAAGTGTTATGTAAGGTTTTATTAATTACAAAATTTCTATTCATTCCTATTTAATTTGGGAGAAATAAACATTTCTGCTAACGGGACGACATCACTAAATAAGTTAATAAATAAAAAAAAACAACTGTGCAGTATTGATTGCTGTTCTCATTCACTGAAATCTCAGGAAGAAAAACTGCCTTCATAGGATAGAATTCAACATAGTGAGCCAGGAAGCCTTTTTTTCCTGTCTGCAAGATTGTATTTCATTTATTATATATTATATAGTTTCCATTTCTTTAACAAGTCAGTGAGAGGATCTACAGTGAGCAGCTTCCTTCATTACTGTGTTTTGAATTTGTGGGCTATTTATTCTTCCTAGAGAAGCTGAAATGTTTAAGACGTAGTGTATGTGATCTTGCAGTTAAGGAGTACAGTATAATCACTCTGAGCAATTTAGGCTATTTAATTTTATGCTGTCTACCAGAGCTTGAGCTTGAGTGTTTGACTTCATGATGGAAAAATGAACATGAGCCTGCAGTGTGCTCTTGCAGCCCAGAAAGCCAACCATATCCTGGGCTGCATCAAAAGGAGCATGACCAGCAGGTCGAGGGAGGTGATCCTGCCCCTCTACTCTGCTCTCATGAGACCTCACCTGGAATACTGTGTGCAGTTCTGGTGTTCTCAACATCAAAAGGACATGGAACTGTTGGAACAAGTCCAGAGGAGGGCCACGAGGATGATCACGGGACTGGAACACCTCCCATATGAAGATAGGATAAGAAAGTTGGGGCTGTTCAGCATGGAGAAGAGAAGGATGCGTGGAGACCTCATAGCAGCCTTCCAATATCTGAAGGGGGCTATAGGGATGCAGGGGAGGGACTCTTTATTAGGAACTGTAGTGATAAGACAAGGGGTAATGGGTTCAAACTTAAATAGGGGAAGTTTAGATGGGATATGAGGAAGAAATTCTTTACTGTAAGGGTGGTGAAGCACTGGAATGGGTTGCCCAGGGAAGTTGTGAATGCTCCATTGCTTGTGGTATTCAAGGCCAGGTTGGACATAGCCTTGGGTGGCATGCTTTAGAGTGAGGTGTCCGTGCCCATGGGAGGGTAGTTGGAACTAGATGAACTTAGGGTCCTTTCCAACCCTAACTATTCTGTGATTCTGTGATTCTATATTTCTATGATTTCAATAATGTTCTTTCTACTGCTGACTTCTTTGTGTATGTCCCTTGATTTGGAAAATAAAACCAAAGAACAAAAAACAAAAACAAACAAACAAAAACAACCACCAAACTAAAAAAGGTCAAAGAATTCTGACACAAGAATATTTTCTTCTTAAACTTGGCATTTTATCAGTGTGGTGGCAAATGTGACATTCGCAAAGTGCTAGTATCACAGTTTTGCAGTACCTATCTCAGTACCTGCAGTACCTTTTCAGTACCTACCCTCAGAGGGGATAGCTGGGAAAGACTATCTTGGGAAGTATTTTGGCTAGAGCATTCCTCATCACTCTGTGGGGTTAGTTGTGTTTGCTCTTTTTTGACTTTAGAGGGATCTGTGAGAATTCTGAAAGCACAGCAACAACAAACTCTTCCGTGATGTTAAGCTAAATATTTCTATGAACATTATGTTTATAGAAAAGCATGGCATAGGCAAATTCTGTAAGAATTTTGAAGCCCAGACAACCTACACATAGACCAGTTCACACAGAGAACCTTAGCACAGAAGTTAACTGACGAGTTTAAAGTCCTTGTTTCAAAGCTTAGGGGTTCTAAAGAATTAATATCTTTTAGCAAAGGCAAAACGTCATGTTTGTAGCTTTCTGCTCTTTGGGAACATTTATAAACATTTATGACTAAATATTTCCCTAAATTTTAGCTTGAATAAAAGCCTTACTATATAACATTTTCAGGCAGGATGAATTATGCTAGTAAAGCTCGAAGGGATTGAAGAGGCAGTCTTATTAAAGGGAATTGCATGTGATTTTAATAACAGGTGGTAATTCCAGGTTTGTTTACTATTACATTAATAAATATTGAAAAAAAAGACAGAAGTTATGCAAGTTTGCCATACCAAATAGTGATCTCTCATGGTGATTCTTAAGCTAGATCACATCTCAGTCTAAAATGCTTAAACCACTAAGCTTTTCTTGCATATCAAATGATTTTGTCAAAGTACATTTCTCAAATGGATAATGTACCATTCAGACCCTTATGTAGTTACAGTACCCTTTGTCTATCTTCATCAGTTGGAAAAAACATCCCTTTCTCTGAGTTCACCTACATACAGGATAAATCGAATTTGACAGCAGCCTCTGACATTTGGGTCACAACTGTAGTATGTGGACATCTTTCTCAACCGTGTTAGAGGCTACCTGAAAGCCTGTACATTCAGTTCAAAATTCACTTTCCAACAATGTTTGTAAACTGGCAAGTAGGAAATGGCAAATATAAATGGTATCTTTCACCTTGAAATCTCCCAGTTTCCAGAAACTTTCAGCTTACAAGATTTCTTGAGAATTATGTGGTTTGACAGTAAGCGAGATCTTAATCTGACCATTATGAAGCCATTTGAATGTTATCTTTGTTGGTAGATGATTACTTTTTTTATATGCTAATGTTTTGCTCTTGCCTTCTAGGTTTAGTTATAAATATCAGTAAAATTACTTTACTGTTCTCCCTTTTTTATGTAAAATTAACTGCTGCAATTTAACGTAATTCCAAAAATCCTGTTGCAAGCCCATAGTCAAGTGTGGTCTACTCTAGGAAAAGGATTTTGAGGGGAAGAATTATTTTCCGTATTCATAAAAAATTTAAAAGCAAGGTGCTAAAGATGTTTTGCATTGTTCACTTTAGAGCAGAAAATAATAAGTAACTGTATGTGTGTTTGCTTGCATCATCCTGTCATTTGCTCTCAGATCTCTGATTTATTATTATGCACCTATGCTGAGCCTGGTGTCTGATTTCTCAAATTTTGTATCAAATTTCCTTCCATGTGAAATGTGCCAGTCATGCTCCAGTTGAAGTTCTTGAAGTGATACAGCAATATTTACATTACACACAGATATTACAGAGATACATTGAAATGATCAGGTGATGCCCTCTGCTCGCTAACATAGAACAGGATATGAACAGACATAATAAATATATAAAGTTTTTAAATTTTGCTTTATGAATATTTTTAAGGAAGTCTAACATCTAGAACATAATAACTTCCATTTATTATTCAAAACCTATTATTGAACACCTATTGTGCATGTATTGGGACACTATGCCCTTGATCCCTATAACTTTGAGGACCATTTAGATAAACTATTCATTTTTCAATTGCAAATCAAATTTATTTTCAAGAGGAACTGATGTTCTGTTTGATTGGAAGTGCTAAATTGATAGCATTTTGATACTGCCACCTTCAGGCACAGAGGAGGGCCATTACGAAGCGAAACCAGATCCTTCTAGCTAAAGCTGAACTTCTGTTATGCATAGTTGAGGTGAGGGAGGAGCCGTGTACTATTCATTACTAGATGAGAGCTGCTTCAGCAACATGTCTAATTTCCTAGCTTATGTGTTTAGGGTGTCTTGAAGAAACTTGTATTCAGGCATATGCTTAACAAAAGAAGTGACAGAGAATCTTTTGTTTGCTTAGGAGATGGTTGTATCATGTTTTTATTCATAATGAAACTATTCTTTGACTCTACAGGGTGGGCATGTTTGGCTATAAACTTCCAGTAGTATAAAAACGATGGAAAAGTGCATAGGAAATGGAATCAAAATGCTTGCAGGTTCAGATATTGTCTATTTTAATATTCAGAAACATTTAAGAACAGGTATTCCCTTAGGTAAGAACAAAAGTTAGTACTGTCATGTATCCTGACTGAGGGTAACCAATAACTGTTGCCTATTGAAGAGGGCGATCACATAATGATAACTGCCCTGGAAAACTATCCTATTCTAAAGTGTTTCTCATTCAGGAACCAGAACGCATTCCTGGAATGGATTTCTCTTTCATAGAAGTGTCAAGTTGCTTTCAAGATCATATAAACTTTTCGCATTTACCTTGTTTGGTCTTTAGTTTCACTTTCCTTCTTTCTAAGTACACAATAAAAGGTGTTGCAGTGTGGGCAAACTGTGGGTCACACAGATGCAAAGCATTCATTTAGCTGTTTCTGCTTCTTTTATACCTTGAGCCTTTTTGACCTTAAAGGCACTGTGATGAGCTTCCTGCTTCTGATGTGCTTTAAAAAGGATTTATTACTAGTTTTCATGCTTTTTGTATTTTTTCCCAAAACTTTTTAATGGTTTGTCTTATTTGATTTCCTTCACTTAAAGTGCCAGAGCCCATGGTCATCCTTTTCTCACTCAGACACAGCTCCTGCTCCCTTCTGATTGCAATTTTAATCCTCATTTTTTAGCCACACTGGTTTCTTTCTGCACCTTCCTAATGTCTTTGTGACTGTTGCATTTGTTCTATGTATCGAGAATTGTATTCTTAAACATTTTCTACATCTTTAAAGATGCAGCTTTTAACTTGCATTTTTTCCTTCTGAATAAGTTCTCACCTGTTGGAAATGAAATATAATGATTTTTTTATTATCATTTACTTCTCTTATTTTTTTACTCCTGCAAGGATATACTGAATGTGTGTTCACTATGATTACTGATCTATTCAATAGTAACATGCTATTCTGTCTTCCCTGTATGCTGTGCATCTTCATGTCCCATTGATTGTCATCCTTCCCTCCAACTTCTGATCCAATTATTATTTCAATAGCCTTATTTAAGAACAGGCATTCTCATTTCATCATTTCATTTCTTAGACTTCACATGTATCATTGATTTACTGTCCTGTGTTTCACTGTCAGTGTATCCTGATAATTCTCTGTTGCAGAATTTCCAACTTCTGTTCTATCATTCTCTTGAAGACACAGGATATTTTGATTTTGCGGTTGTCAGGTACATCATCAGCACAACAAACTCCAGCACATCTTGGTTGAAGGCATTCTAAAATACCTATTGGCATCCCTCATTGTTAGATTTAAAAATCTTGTATGACTCTTTTGATATGAAAATCCAGCAACCTGGTTTAAGCAAAGCCTGACCTCCCTTCATGAGCTCCCTCCCTTCCAGAGGTATGTCCTGGTTTCTTATACTCTCTAAACCTCCTTTTTTTTTTTTTTTTTTTTTCCCTTGCCTCTTCAATAACCTTCCTGTCTTGTTTTCTGCATCCTGGGGGCAGTTTCAAGGACACTAGCATAAAGAGCTGCTTTTCAGCTTCCTATGCAGTCTGGCCAATTTTGCTTCTGGTTTACTTTTCCCTGTAATGTGAGACCATGAACCACGATTACAGGATTTACTACAAACCTATTTTGTGTAGTCCCTTACAGTCACGACACTCTGCATTTCTCTGTCGGATTACAAACCAAACTATACGTCTAAGAGCAATATGGTTTATCTTTGCAGCCAGCGTCCTCCTTTCATGTGGATGCCCTAGCTCAGCAGGTCTATCCTCTGTACAAGAGGAAGACACGCGGTCATCTTTTCAGGAGGACCTGCCATTATTTCCTGTTCCAATGCGTACATTTCCATGTCACAAGACAAAATCTTCTGATTTGGAAATAGAACTTTTCTATAATATTTAGAAAAGCCTCCTTCATTACTAGTATTATGTGTGCATTTATTTTGCTCAGTGTAAGAAGGAAAAGTGATTTCTTTATTTTGTCTTGCAGCTTCACTGATTTGTTGACTTTAACTTTGACAGTTTGTCGCTTCAGCATCCCACATAGCTAAACTTGCAGTATAGACAGACTTCTTTCCCTCTCTTTGCTGTCTCACCCAGCTCAAGAACTTTGCTTACCTAATTTGCAGAAGCATCTGGAGCCTC
The DNA here is from genome assembly GCA_025447955.1 of Psilopsiagon aurifrons. NCBI lineage: Eukaryota > Metazoa > Chordata > Aves > Psittaciformes > Psittacidae > Psilopsiagon > Psilopsiagon aurifrons. Next base: position 30,268 of record JAOEHY010014148.1, on the reverse strand, counting down.
AGGTGAGATTGAGATGAACAGTTCCAAGGAAGAAAGCAAGAGATGTTCTTCCAAATGCTTATAGAATACCTAAAATACATTTCTGAAGATTCTTTCACTTCTCGGCACAGAAATAAATTTGAACAAAATCAGAATGGAAATTGGCATGTAATATTGGGGTTGATGAAAGAGAAGTAGGAAAATTTGTTACTTTAAACCTACTTTTATGCCTTTTTTATCGTCTAGGAATGCTCACTGAAACACTGAACATGAGGTGAAGGTATGATGACAGTATGTAAATAAAAGAGCATTGAATTCAGTTGTCAAAATGTAGCCAACTAACATTTTAAATTCCTTGTGTGTCTGCCCTCCAGCTTCTGCTCCAGAGACATTTCAAACTGCAATTGCTGAACTTAGTTTCTGTTGATGCAAAAGCACCTTTACTAGTTGTAACAACATCCCCTCCATCTTTTCATATATTAAGTATTTCAATCCTTTACTTTATAAACCTTAGAGTTTGGTTCATCTCTACTGTTGGGACTTTCTTCAGGGTTATCCTCAGCTTTTCATTTTCGTTGATATTAGTCTCAGTTGTTTCAAACAAGTTGTTTCAAAGTTGGAACTTTCTAAACTTGCAGCCTGTTTTTTCTGATGCTAACGCCTCACCTTGTAACACCATGATGGCAGTTGGCAAATTATGAGAATTGCTGATGATCTATCAAAAACATGCACCTTAGTGTTGCTTTACATTTTATCTTCTTTGGCTGCCATGCACCGATTCATTTGTTTGACAGCACTGTGATGCTGTCTCACATTTTAAAATAGGAAGTTTTGTTTGAGGAGTACCAACAAAGCAAAGCTCTTGAGGATCAAAATTAATTATTGTTAATTAAAAAAGCTAAATATAATAAATATTAAAGGTAGTTAATTTCTCAGGCTTCTGAATTTATTACTCATCATTGTTTCAACAATATGATAAAGCAGTAATAAACAGAATGTTCTCTATAGATATATGTCATCAATTTTTTTTCTTTATTTAGATTAGTTGAATAAAATTGATAAACTTTTTTCCCCTTTGCATATCACAGTATTGCTGGCTGTGTTTTGTCTTCCTTTTGCCTTTTGTTTTTGTGTATTCATGCTGTATATATAATCCCTATGGAGAAAATTGATAACTTGGTTGTTAACATGAAGTCATTTGTGAAGTTGAATGCGGTTAGATATGTCTTTTCAACATGTAGGGAGAATTTAATTAAAATTAAATTAAATTCTAAATTAAATTCAAGTAATAAATGGATGTTATCCAATATAATCAGCTATTCTCATAAGAAATTAACACTGTCCACTAAACTGATTTTAGGTCTTGAGGCTAGATTTTCTGGAAAATAATTTTATGACTATAAAATAAAGGTAACTAAATTTAGAAGTTTTTAGATGTTTTTCTTAGGAGAGTAAAGTGCCACAATATAGGAAAAAATAAATTAGTACCCCGAATAAAGACTGAAAAAATTCATTATTTCTGGTAAAATAAATAGACTTAAAATTTGAGGTATATAGAACAACACTGTCCATTATTAATTGGCTAAATGTGCAGTCCATTTTGAGCATATGTGCTTCTTAAGGGCATCCCATTATATTTATTTCCAGTCATGATTTTATTTGGAACTAGCTAGTAGTCAAATCTTTAGTAATCTAAAGAGTAGTTTTCATATGAAATATGAAGAATAAGAAATATATTGCACATATTTTTCATCTGAATCCTTTTAATGTTAAAGTGGCTAGGCAGGAGAGAAGTTGGATTCTAGCACTGCTAGGAGTAATGTAGAAAACAGTAGTTGTATTATTTCATGGTGGAAAAAAAATAACTTTTAGTCTGTTCATACATAAGAATTAAGGAATAAAGGTGGACAAACAATCCATTTTCTAGACCTTGCTGTACTTACTCTGAAGTTAGAAGAATGGCAGACTGATTTGATACCAACTTGAAGTGCAGCACATGTATTTATCTGCTCTATTCTGGAAGTAATAAAATTATTCCGTGCTAGTTTTGTTCTGCAAGTAAAGACTTATTTACACAGCTTAATTTAATCCTTCAGAAAGGAGAGGAAATCTCATTAGAAAGAAAATAAAATTATGCATTGGGATTTATTATTATCAGTGTGCCTTACTTCAAACTGCAACATGGAATTTTATAGAAGGTAGGATGTTCAACTTTGATTTATTTCCTCTTAATGCAGTGGAGCTTAAATTGCTACTTTCTCTTGTTTGCTTTTTGGATGAATGATTACAGGACAGGGAGTCTCATGTTTGGCATATTTTAAGCTGTATTTTATATTATGTAAAACATTTATACATCTATCTTTACTCTTCTACTGTTGGAATTGTACACAGAACACAATAATGAAACTTGCTCTAAACAATGGAAAGGATTACAGAAAAAAAAGAGAATGAGGAAATTATGTAGATCAAGACTTTTTTTACCTTTTTGGTGTTCAAATATTTTATGTTGACTAACAAATTGGGTGGTCTTTCTTATCTGATACATTAGGAATGTTTTCAGCTCTGTAAGAAATATTTTAAAATATTGAATAAAAGTAAAAATGTTTAAGTATGTTCCTAAGTGATCCTCTGCAGAAATATTTTTGCTTTCTTAATATACATTTTAGGGTTTGCTAATAAATAAGTAGATATTTGTCACTGTGGCTTGAGGGGCCAGAGTTGGACCATTAGACTCTATGATTAGATGCTCTTGTGAGACCTCACTTGGAGTACAGTGTGCGGTTTTTGTTTCCTCAACATAAAAAGGACATGGAGCTGTTGGAGCAAGTCCAGAGCAGGGCTGCAAGGAAGGGGGGTAGAACACCTGCTGTGTGAAGACAGGCTGAGAAAGTTGAGGCTGTTCAGCCTGGAGAAGAGAAGCTGCATGGAGACCTCATAGCAGCCTTTCTGCCTGAAGGGGGCCTACAAGGATGCCAGAGAGGGACTCTTCATTAGGGTCTGTAGTGAGAGGACAAGGGGTAACGGGTTAAAACTTAAACAGGGGAAGTTCAGATTAGATATAAGGAAGAAATTGTTTACCGTGAGGGTGGTGAGGCATTGGAATGGGTTGCTCAGTGAAGTCGTAAATGCTCTATCCCTGGCAGTGCTCAAGGCCAGGTTGGACAGGGCCTTGGGAGACATGGTCTAGTGTGAGCCATCACTGCCCATGTCAGGGGGGTTGGACTGGATGATCTAAAGGTCCTTTCCACCCCTAACTTGATTCTATAAATTCAAGTCAGGGACTTCCATAGCCCATATTTAGTGACCAAAAATCTTGAAAATTATATGAAATCTTGATGTCACTCCTCTAAACAGACAGAAATTCATTAGTTCAAATGTCTGTGACTAATATAACTAATGCCTATTAAAATAAGGAAGATGCAGACTGAAAATATTACTATTGACGGATTTTATTCAGCTTCAATGGACATTATGGTAGTTTATAATGACAGTCAGCAAAACAAAACCAACATGCATTAGTTGCTAGAAAAGCTTCTTTTGGGATGTAGTTTTTGTAGTAGTCTGCTTTAATCTGTGATAAATGACAGCTGTACATTTAAGACCTAACCACTGATGCCTAAGTATGTTATCACTTGAAAAGTAGTCCTACTGTGAAGTATACTAAATGCAGAATAACTACCTTTTAACTGTATACGTCAGAACCAATGCCATAATTAACTTTTTAACCCAAAATTGATTGTTGAAAATATTTAGCACCTCCAAGTCTAGCTTACTTCACAGGAATTGGTGATTGTGATGCCACTAACCCTCTTTGTTGGTAGGTGGGTGTTTAAATAAGTTGATGTCTTCATGTCAGGGTGGCTTGTCCTACTTTCCAGTTGTCAGATAGTTCTTCCTTTTCAAGATTAATAACAGAAAAAGGTATTCCATTTAAAGCCAAAGGAAGGGATAGATTTTAAGTGAGAATGATTTGCTATAATGATAGGTTTGTCTCCATGCAAGTCCAGGAAGTTATGCCTATGCTGGTAAGAAATAAAATTGCATATGCATCTTAAGGGACAAAAAAAAAAAAAAAAAAAAAAAAAAAAAAAAAAAAAAAAAAAAAAAGATTTCTTTGATCATTATTACTCTTTTTAATTCATTTTGCTCACTGCTTAGTGGTTCAACTATTTCTGGTTGCAAACGCAATGAATGAAGATCACTTACAACCTCCAAATGAGTGCTAAGTCTAAAAAGTGGTTTCTAAAAGATAAGAAAAGAGCTACCTTGTAACCAGAATGAACCTTAAATGAACTTTCATTAAGAATATTAAGCTAGCTCCTAATAGACACAGGTATTGATCTAATTAACAGTAAGTGCATAGCTGAATAGAAAGGTCCAGTAGAATAAATCCCTTCTTGTTGACACAGTGTTGGCACAGAATTTAGGCAGTGTCGAAATTCTCAATATCTCTGGTCTGTTTTCCCACCCCCACTGACAATTAATCTCATTTATGGTTAAATCAACCGGGAATGCCTTCAGCATACATAGGGTACATTGTACTTTTATTACAAAGAGTAATTTAGCAGAAAAAAAAAATTAAAATACAGCTTTCAGATTTCCTTATAATTTTCAAACAAGAAGTAAAATGTATTATTAATATTTACATCTTAATATTTTATATACTCGACATCTTCTTAGTAACTGAAGCTCTAGCAGGCCAGTAATATTAATAAAAGCCAAATCATTCTCTGATTATATGTCAGTCTCCTTTGTCAGTAGCTCAGAGGTAACTCAAGAGTTTTAAAAGGAAAGGATGTTCCTAAAGTGAGCAGGAGTCATGTTTTTTCTAACTTATGCAGATGTGATCCTGAATTTTGGGAAGCTTGGCCAAAGGAATTTAAAAAAGTATGCGTATTTGCATCTTTGCATTTTACAGGTTTCATTGTACTTCAGTAACTTAAACCTGTTGTGATGATTGCATTAAACAGCAACCCTGACTGCAGTAGTTTAATCAAAGTTAAGATTAAAAGGGCCACTCTGGGTGCAGTCTAAATATTAAATAGGGATGAAATTTCTGAAAAGAAAAAAAAAAAAAAAAAGACAATTTAAATATGTATCTTGAAAGTAGGTATGTACAAGATTACATTACCAAGTCTTTTTTTTGGTGAAGCCATGGAGATTTTAGCTTTAGAGCATGCATTTACATTTTTCACCTCAGAAAAGTAGGCTAGCTGAGGTATTTCAAATTTCACCAAGACTTTTTTCATTAGATGAACAGGAAAATGAAATGCAAGTGCCACCAATTGTGTATCATTTCAGAGCAGCCTTAATTTTTTCATGAATTCACATATTATTACTCTTATTTTTGAAACCATTTACCAACTCTTGAGAGGAAATTAATGTAAAATATATTTTTCCTGCACTCTAATTATAAAAAAGGAGAAAATGGCTGGATTTTTCCACTAGTTGTACTAAAAGGAACATTTGACCAAACAGTATATTCATTTCTCAGCCAATACACATTTTATTCATCTGTCAGCTATTGTAAGGAATAGAAGACTGTAATATGCTACTTACAATGTACTTCTACACTCTTGTTCATATGATTGGTGACTTTCCATATTCTTACAAGGCAGGAGATTAAGCAGCATTATTTTCTAAAAAACTATGTTTTAAACCTCTTACTTTTGTGATAATAACAGTGTGAAATATGCTTTTACTGTGTTTTTTTTTTTAACTCTTTCATTCCTTGTTTTGAAATTTTATATTGAGTTGCAAAAGAGTAATTTACAGATGGAAGATATTTGAAAGCTGTAGGCACTAACACTGCAAAGTACATATGTTTTATATACCTGCCTACCCACACATATATGTACTTTGTAGAATACAGCATACAGGAGACAGCCACAGACATGTAAAGTGTGCGTAGAATTCTGCAATTTGTATGAAAATAAGAACAAAATGGTTTTCAGGTGATACACAAACCTAACTCCAATGTCTGTAAGCCTATAAAATGCTTTCAGTGATTTGGAGAATTATTATTCAGAACAGAAAGTGATTTCTGCTCTTACTCCAAATGAGGTTTCCTCAGAAAAATGTATTGTGAAAATCTTGAAGCCTTATCAGCATAAACAGAAAAGGCCCACCCCACCGTTTTACTCAAACTCATGTGTCTACTCTGAAAAAAGAAGTATAAAACACTGCAGCAGTGTATGATAATGGGCATCTCCTGTTTTGTCACACCACCTGTATTTCTGATTATTTGTTCCAAAAAGTTTCACGGACAGCCATTTCAGCTCTATGTTCCAATTAGATAATGTGCTTATGCATGCATGATTCTTAACTTTGTGTCCAGAATTAATAGTAAAAAAAAAAAAGAGTCACATACCAGTTTACAGAAAAGTACTTTAAATTTAATATAAAAGAACAAAAAACATAGATAAGAAGATTCTTGGGGGCTTTGCTGTATTGTAGTAGCAAAACTACATTTTCTTAGGGATACATTTTACAGCTTTAATTTGCTACCTTTTTGTACTTATTTCCTCAGAGTTGTGTATGCTCAATACGAGTAGAATTTTCCTCAAGAATTTTTTAGTGGCATCCAGTGTAGATGTAGGTTTTCTCCAATCAATTGCATCTTCACTCCATTATATAGTAAGCATGTATTTGCAGCTTTCATCTTTGATTCCTAGTACTGATCAACATCCTACTTACACAAAAGTAATTCTATCCAGGGTCATGTAATTCCAGCCTTTAGTGAACATTTTGACACTTTGATTTCTATCAAGAAGAGAAAAAGATACCAAGTTTTCACTATTTCTGTGCATATTTTTGGCCATTCCACCATTACACATTTCTGATGTACAATGTTGGTAATAATTATGATAGCACATTTGCAATCATTTTAATTTTTCCATATTTAGACATTACTATCCACAGAGAAAACTTTCATGTCTAATGAAGTCAGTTTGTTTACTGCCCTTTAGCAAACCTCATTTCAATCTCATTTGAAAGTTAAGAATGTTCTTTTCATTGTTTTAGGGAAAATGGGAAAGCATGTTTAAAATATATATTAATTGCAGAATTACATTTTTAGAATGTTGATTCTTATGTCTTCTCTACATTTCAGAATAAGTAATATCATACCTACAAAACAACACATCTTCATGGGTATCATTAAAGGATGATAATTCCTTGACATAGAGTGTGAAATACAGCTGCATATATATATATATATAAGTATTTTATGTATAACTGTTTCATATATAAATGAAACCAGCAGATCTGCGCTTAGTATATGAAGATTTTCATTGAATTACTAACTATCTAATGACAATCTCAATAAAATGATGGTTACATAACTCTACTCTTACTTCTGTCAAGTGAGTTGATGGCCATTCTTGCTGAGAAGTGTCTTCATCTAGTGTATGTGAGGTATTTTTGTAGTTAATTAAATTGAGATAAAATAATAAATGTCCTGAAGTCCAACTGTAAAATACAACTTACAGCACATTATTAGGGTGGTATATATATATAGCTTACATTACACCTATGTTTCTATAGATGCTTTGTAAATAGTGATTCAGCCTCCACTTTAAACCTGGGTGTTTTAAGGAGCTTTTTTTTTTTTTTTTGCCAGTAACAAGCACATGAACACGACCCATATAAAAACATTATTTAATTTGCTGATATAGCATTAATTGTGTGTTTAAGACTATATCCAGTAAGAAAATTAATTGTCTGTATAAGACCAGCCTTTCTGTCTTTACAGCTATCCTAATATACTGAAAAACTTGGAACAGAATTTCCAAGGCTTTTTTTCTGAACAGTTAAAATAGCTTTGGGTCACCTCCTGGGGTGATACTGAATCAGTGTTAATGCTGTAAATATATCAGTTATTTTTGGTGCATGTTGAAAATACATAATGTGTCTTCTGTTTGATTCATAATCTGTATAGTTCATGAAAGGGAGGAGGGTGAGATTCAAGTTTTCTCTCTTGTTCTGATGGATGTACTGAACTTGGGTAGGCTTTGAAGATTACATCGTCTGTTAACTGATTTGAACTTTCCAAGGGAAGTAGAAAATATAAGAGAGGGAGCCTTCAAGTTTCTCATTCAGAGCGAAACTAGCCAGCAGGACCCCTGGTATATGTACCAGTTTCCACTGAATTGGTTGATAGGTGCCTTATGCAGGTCACCTCCTGGCTATTTACATTAATAAGCATATCCTACCACTTAAATCCACCTCTTCCTTCACATTAGAATCACAGAAACGTAGGATGGTTTAGTCTGGAAGGGGACTTTTAGACACTATTCAGAGCAGGGCTAAGGTCAATGTTTAATTAGGTAGCTCAGGGTCTTTCCCAGTCAAGTTTTAGTGTCTCCATGGGTAGAGGTGCAGAGCCTCTCAGGCACCTGGTTCATTTCATGCAGGATCGTAATGGGAGTATTTTGTTTCCTTTTATCTAGTCAGAATGCCCCTTGGTCTTGAGCTGCAGAAGCTGAATTTCTGGATATTTCTTTCAGGTTGCTTTCCTGAATTTTAAGTAAAGGTGATGAGAGTGGCTTTTCAGTTCTCATAAAACGTGATATTGTTACTTATTACAAGCGGTATTCTTGCAGTATTTGTTTCTTAGATATTATCTTGTTTTTTTCAGATACTATTTGACATTCTTGATTGAAACTAAAAATATTGTTTCTTATCTTGGGATGTTCTAGTTAATCTTGTTTCTTTAAATGATATCTCTGAGACTCGTCACCTGTCATGTAATACAGTACTGGCAATTTTACACTGATAATAAATTCTGAGGGCAAGAACACACACATGTACAAGAGAAAACCAAAATTATATATGAAAGAGCACACGTGTTATGCTAATGCAATCATTCTAGTAATTGTTGTCTATAGATGAGTAGCAAGTACATCAGACAGGAATAAGTTCTGAGAGAAATAACTGTGAGCTATATCTAGTTGTGAAAGATCTAATTCATACACTGGAAAATGAAAAAGAATGAATGTGAGTGCTGTATTTACAATCCGGGAAGACATCTGTATTTCTTCAGTTTATTTTTTACTGGTATTTACTTACCAGAAATAATGTTGGCCAAGCCTAAACCTTAGAAGGTTCTAAATTGCTACAAGCATAATAGCTCTATGGATGCAGGCTGTGTCTTTTACACTAATTCCAGATGTCTTGGAAGCTGATTTTCCACCTTTCTAAATGCTTCTGTACCATTCCAGTTAGAGGGTCCTGAGCTTTCCATAACGTGTAAGCCAGTACAGGCAGGAATATTCCTAGTCAAAGGAGCTAAATTTTTTGGGGGTTTTGGGGGTTTTTTTATTTGTTTGGTTTTTTTTTTTTTCCAGAAAGTAGTACCACAGCCAATTTGTCTTGTCAGCCAGTACAGAGCCTTTATGACTACAAAAGCATGAGAATGAAAAACAAAAGAGATTTGTTGCCAAAGAAAGCAAACCAGAGACACTTAAAAAGATTAAAGTGAAATGTGTGGTTTCTTCATCTGGACTTTTAACCTTTCAGTTGTATACCTTCCATAATACACAGCACACTAACCAGTGGGGAAAAGATAATGCAGCACAATATTGCATGATCTGTCTAATGCCCTGAATCCTACTTTTTGGTGAGAACAGGGATTTGAACTTCATGTCAGTTAATCTACTGCTAGGCTAAGGGATGTGCTGTATTGGTTTAGGAACTTCAGTGATTTAGGTCAAACTAATTAAAAAAGGAGATACTTTAATGTCATGATGACAATGATGAAATTTTGGAAAAAATCAAGGTTCTGTTTTTAGAAGCCGTGCATTATTCTGGCAGGAAATAATATAAAAAGAAATATTTGTATAGTAGCTGGACTTCAATGAAAAGTAAGGGAAAAAAATTTATTAAAGGATTATGATCAGAACATATCATACTGCCCTGCAAGTAAGAAGCTTCCCTTCTAATTATTATTGAAGCATAAACAGGAGATTATATTCTGTAACAATTAAGTTTATTTACAGTCCTCACTGATTAAAGTGTGCTGAAACTCTATGAAAAGTGTACTGCAAACACTTTCCTTCAGTAATGTGTAAGCTTCAAAAACCTTTCTAGTAACCAGATCACAGTTGTATAATTGTCTGGATGAGAAGCATTTGCAAATACTGTTAGAACCTTGATCTTCCTCTATTTCAAGGAGGTAGTCAATACAAAGCTAGGTGTTTCTGATAGATTATAGTTTCCATATAAACAATCAAACAAACAAACAACAAAGTCGATTATCTTCTTTTTTTTATAGCAACTTCAAAGTGGTTACTCTTCTTAATACTGAAAATTGGCTTCAGCTGGCCTTGAGACACTTGAGTCGTTGCTGAAACTGTGTATTTCTCTTCTTCATAGAATGTACAGGAGTCCTTAAAATTCCTCTGTTTTCCTTTAGGCATTATTGGTCTCAGTGTCAGGCATCCTCTACAACATCTGATGTATTTTTATGAACTGGTGGATCTGTTTCTGTACCTTTACCTGAAAGTGAGTTACATGTATGAAATATCATGTGAGAAGGAGATACCATATTTGATGGTTTGGATCTTTTGTATCCAACTGCTCTGCTGTGGGCAGGGACATCTTTCACTAAATCCGGTTGCTCAAAGCTGGGTCCAGCCTGACTTTAAACACCTCCAGTGCTGGGGCATCCACAGCTACTTTGGGCAGCCTTTGGCTTCTTCCTCAAAAATATTACATACTTGATGAAAGATTAACTGAACTGAGAAATGCAGAGAAGAATGTGAGCATAGTTATTATGGGATACCTACATGTTGTTCTCTCACCTTCCTTTGGAGAAAGATGACATCTGATCTGGAAGAAGTTTTGTGTTTTGCATTCATTCACACATCAAATATACATTGCTTTATCTGGATATTTTGAAGCTGCTTTTCAAAGGTCTGGTTTGAGAAATAGGCAAAACAGGGCACATGCTTTTTTTCTGAAGTATTGAAATGGGAGAGGTGTCAGTATTTGTTGCTAGTTTACTTTGATTTGATACTGAAGAGGCAGGGGGGAGAAAAGATTTTGTTTCTTTGCTTTTTGCAAGAAGTCAGAACTGAGCATGTTTGAGAGGGTGGGGAGTTTGCATACTCATATTCTGGTGTTTTTCTTGTCTAGCTAATGTTTGCACCTTTAAGGAGAAAATCTCCAAGTCTTGTTTATGCAACTGCATTTCATTACTTGTAGGTGATGACTCAGTTATTTTTATTTTAAATTGCATTTCAAATGAATTTGTTTTAAAGCTTATGGGAGAGAACCTCAGAAATTATTGCTGTGTACATTAAAATCAGAAAGTGGATTTTTAATTTTTTTTTATTACTTTTTTTTTCTAATATCCCTCATAGTAGCATTTGACTATAGTGAAGAAATTCAACAGATGTTTTTTTCACGTCTTATCTAGAGGTAGAACCTCATAGCAGGTATTAGACTGTCAGCACATCTCTAAATCTACTTTGATGCAGGCTGGCAGATGCAATAGGTACTGCAAAACTAATCTTTCCAATAACATATGTCTCCTAGAAAGAGACAGGTCTGTGTGTATTAAAAATAGCTTGACTGAAGGAAAAAATATATTGACTAGGATTTTCTTATCTGATATTTACTTTTTTGTACTGGCAGCCTTCCTTCTTTCTCTCTTCTCAAGTCTCATGAGGAATAAAAAGAGGCCTGTGTTCTAGCAGTTCTACTTCAATATTTGTTTCTTTATTTTTCATTTTTTTATTAATAGCATGAGTACTATCTTTCGAACAGGGAAGAAAATCTTTGGGTTTGCTTTCCTCTTCCAGTTTTTCATATCAGGAAGTAAGTTATACCCACTTTTGAAATAATCATACTTCTTTCTGCTTCACTGTTAACTAGTATCCACCTCCAGAATAATATAGTGAATAGTTCCATAGAACAAATATTTGATTAAATATTTGATTTATTGCACATGTTCCTTTTAGTGAGCCTTTTAAAATATGCAGATTAGCTTTCAGATACTGTCATATTAATTGATTTTTGTCTCATTTGTTAATATGAATAAAAAATCTATTTGAGATTATATTTTCAAATAGGAAAGACTTGATTATATATATGCAGAGGAGGAATTTCTTAGATCAGAATTTTTATTTTAGTACCAAATTTAACATAAACATAAATAAAATATTAATTAAAATGTAATTATGGAAACAAATGATTTTTTTTATTATTAGGAAGACAGCACATTACTGTTTAGGAGTCATCCATTCAGTTATATTGTGGTAGTGATGTAGTTGGTAGGCAGGATATTGTATGAATGTGTCAAGCCCAGATTGCCTGAACTGGCTGAATGGGAATACAATACTTCTGGTATACCCAGGTTCCTTCTTAATTCTTGAAAGACTGTGACTCATACATAGCAGGCAGACAGCTGTCTGCCCTTCCCCTCCAAGTCTACCTGTGCTTTCCCAAAAGTTCATTGAGCCTGACAGCATTTCTCTTTCTGTCAGCTGGCTCTTGCCTGCTCCAGGTATACCCCTCAGTTGTGCAACTGAGATTTCTATTTCTATCAAAGCGGAAAACATTAAATACAAGAAACTGTCACTTCTTTAAAATTACTTCCAGAATGTTTTTAATCACATTTGTGCTTTCTCATCTATTATTTGTTCTGTAAATGTTGTTGGTGGTGCAGTAGCTGCTGTCCCGGCTTTTCTTGATCTGAAGCAATATAACTGACTTAAACAATGAGAGGCTACTCCAGTTCAGTGATCATATTAATTCAAGCTCGAAAAATGTCTGTGAAGTAGCAAAATATTATCCTCGCGTTTAGAGATGAGGACAAGGGAGATAAAGTAACTCATCTTACCATCTGAAGTGGGAAAGAAACCAAGCTCCTGTAATTTTTTCTGGTCTTGTTTGGTTGGTATTTAGCTTATCCATCCCACTTCATTGTGTAGGAATGGTCCTATTTTAGAGCAAGTGCCTGTGCAGCACAGAAATGCTGTTGTTTAAGACCTTTACCAGGTAAAACTATAGAGATATGATTGTTTCTCTACTCATGGTTTCTCCAAAGTAGACTCCTTCTCCAAACTAGAAACCAAACTGAGGAAATGTAATTTCAGAGTTTAATGCAAAATGTGTATTTCCCTCATCTCTCTGCACCACTGTTTAAAGGGATGAGTTATATATATGGAAGAGCATTATTCATGTTTCAGGGTGAGTGTGGTTGAGAGTTGAGAATTAAAGACAACCCACTTCTCAAGTCTTAGCTTATGAGTATAGCTTTCTTACAAAGTCACCTTTTTACTGCAGTCAATGAAAGTGTCAGTGTAGGTGATATTCTAGGCCTGTTCATAATAACACTGACATTGCAGGTGAAATACTCTACATTGGGCAACACTTCACTGAAATGTCAGAACGGGGTTAGATGCTCCTGTCATATGGTGCATACACAGTATACACAGCAGCTTCACAGTCTGTAATCTTCTTAAACTCCTTAGCTTGTTAATGGAAGAAAGAACAGACTGTGAAAACCTGAGAGTTATCAGAGGAATTGAGTCCACCCGATTTTAAATGCTTCCCTTCTCTAATTTATGCTGAAATGAGGTACTGCCAGAAAGTGTCTCCCTCTTCCACTGGAAGTAGATGGAGGTGGCAGGAGATGTCAAGCTCTTGCTCCTCTCCTTTTAGACATTCTCTGAGACTGCAACAGGGGTTGTGCTTACTTCTTTTTCACAATAACCTAGCAGCTGGAGCAGAATAACCTGACATGGAGACCTGTGCTTTGAATGCTACATAGCCCAAAGCAGACTGAATTCAAATTGCAGCAGAGTATGAAGGAGTGTTCTGGTTAAAAGTATTTCTGTCCTTTTGCTGAAGCTGAGGCAGGAAAGCAAATTCCTGGGTCAGGAAGAGAACAAGCAGTTTGGATCCTGATTCTCGCCTAACTCAGCTGAAAAGAGAACAGATATTTGTACCGGTTTTAGAGCGGCTTGTTTGTGTGTGTGGAGCTGTTTGGTTTATATCCACAGTTGTGTAATGCAAAATTCACCAGAAAGCTGGGTCTGAAGCTTCAGTTTTACCCTTCTCTTGGTTAATGAGCATGACCAAGGACAGGACACAGCCCTACCTTGCCCTGAGGTGCCCCTTTGCTAACACCTTTCACAGCAGCTGCTCCACTTGGGAGCTGCTCCACCTGCAAGGTCCCACCTGCAGCTGACCTCTCCCAGGATGGAGAGATACAAGGGGCTGATCCTGGACATGCTATTTGATATTTATGAGAGATTTTCTAAGCTGAAGACGTGCTCTGACAACAGGCACCACATGGCTGGCTTTGCACAGGATCAGCTAAAATCACATCGTAATTCTTGAGGCTTATCTGACCTGCCCAGAATAACATCCTGGCTTAAATCTTATCCAGCAACATACAGAACATGAGGAGCCACTTGCCATCAGTGTGTCTCAGCTGTGAGAGCAGAAGACTTGGTTAGCCCAGAATGGCTGCAATAGCATAGTCATCATCAGCCTGCTGCATTTTCCACTCAAGAACCTGTTCCAATGGTATCATCCGTCCTGGAAGGTATACAGTACTGGTTGCAATGCTCCAGGTGAGGAGTACCAAGTTGGAGCTGGAAGACATGAAGAAGCTTCAGCAGCTGTTCAGTGCTAATTCACAGTGCTTTGATAGTGTTTTAGGGATGCCAGAATTCACTAAATTACAATTTCCTGGAAATGGGAGATGGAGAAAGAATAACCATGGTTGGGAGGTCAAAACTTATGTCTGAGACTTCTGGGAGAATAGGTGAAGACAACTGAAGAGTACAGGTTTAATCATCGTGTTTACAACTTACATGGGTTTTTGAAGATACAAAGTCTAGGCGTCAGGATAGAGTCATGAAGATTTTGCCTACACAATCTTTCTTAGCAATACTCTTTGGTAGTATACTGAGAATACCAAGAAGGTTTAGGATAGGTAAGTTCTTTATCTTCTGAACACTATATTTTATGATGAAGTTCAATGACTACACCAAAAAATTCCGGTACACTGTTCAGTTACACTTTCTGAATGAGGCAGATTTTAGGGATTTGAACACCAAGGGTGGATAGGGATTTTTCACATAAAGGATTTCTCTGATGTGGAATGGGTACCCATATGCAAGTCATTTAGCTTGGTTGTTTTCACTTGCTTCTTTGAGAGAAGGATTATGAGATGAGCTTTACAACCTCAGTGATTACATAGGATTTTGTAAAATAATTTGAATAATTGAGTTGGTAAAATTTTAGAGTGTTTCAAATTTATTTGCTGCTATGCAATTAATGTAAAAAACAAATACTGATTTAATAGTATGCAAGTACTTTATAATAGAAATGAGTAGTACAGTCAGATAGCTGAAAAATATCCATTTTAATACATAGACTATTTACTTGATTTTAGTATATTTTCTATTAGAAGAATACTTTTCATGCATGAATACAGTTGGGAATCACTCTATTTGGTAATCTAGCAGGGTTACATCATCATATTCCTTACTAAGTTGCTTCTCATAACCCTGCAGTAGCAAAACTCAGTGTGATATTGAGGCACGTCTATAAAATCACATAAGACAAATTTCTTATATTCAAGTGTCTTTTTTTCAAGCCAGTTATTAAAAACACTAGTTTGTGACACTCAAGCATTATTAATTTCTGATAGTCACAGTTTTCAAGCTGCTTCCTCAGAACCCAAGTACTCGTGTTTGCACAAAGCCATTCTGACCTCATTACTTAGGCTAGACTGAAAACTCTGGTTCTCCTGCTTCTCACCCCCTCCTCGCCTTTCAGGAAGCTTTAGAGCATGTAAAAGGAACACTTTTATGGGTATTTTTTGACTCAACTCATGCAGCAATATATTATCAGCTTAGTGTAACTCTCAAAATTTTATGAGGCTTCACAGAATAGCTGAAGTGAACATAGGTTTTATGTTCCATACCTAACAGATCGTGCGCAAGCTTCTGTCATTATCAGTTAGGATGTGCCTGATCAAGTTCAGACAGTTCACAAATGATGGGGTATTTTTTCTTCACTGAGTGATACATCTGAAAGTCAATATATTATTAAAGTCAATATATTATTAACTCAAAATATGGAGTTATTATTGTTTGCAAAGCTAGATCTAGTTAAAAAGTAGCAAAAATTGTGTTTTCTTAAATTCACTCACATCTAAGCAGCTGTTTCATGAGCATATGTATGTGATCCTCCTTGTTTGACTGCTATGGATCAATACACTCCCTTTCAAAGAGCAATGATTATTTTTTATTTATTTATAGGAATGAAATGCTCCTAGACAATCTTTCCATCAACAAAAACTATGCTCATTGAAACAGCATTTGGCAGAGATTTTTACTGGAACTGCATACTCTTCTGTACTGTGTTTCCTTGCTAGAGGAAGTATTAGCGTGCCAATGTATAATCTGTCCCATTCTTCTGTTCTGTATCTTCTGTCCCTCTATAAAAAGTATATAAAAAAGACTCACAATTATCTGTCAGGATTAATCCAGCCACTGAATGTAGAAAAAACAATGGAATTTTAAAAGTACAGGGCTGGAGCACCTCTCCTATGAAGACAGGCTGAGAAAGTTGGGCTTGCTTAGCCTGTAGAAGAGAAGCCTCAGGGGTGACCTTAGATCATCCTTCCAGTAATGTCTTTAAATCAGAAGAGGGTAGATTTAGATTAGATATTAGGAAGAAGTTCTTTAATATGAGGGTGGTGAGGCACTGTAGCAGGTTGTCCAGAGAAGTTGTGGCTACCCCATCCTTGGAAGTGTTCAAGGCCAGGTTGGATGGGGCCTTGAGGAACTTAAGTGGAAGGTGCCCCTTCCCGTGGCAACAGGATTGGAACTAGATGGTCTTTAAGGTCCCTTCCAATACAACCCATTCTATGATTCCATGAAATATTTTAGAAGTACATGAAATTAGCGACTGTAGTGATAGACAAGGGGTAATGGGTTCAAACTTAAACAGGGGAAGTTTAGATTATATATAAGGAAGAAGTTTTTTACTGTGAGGGTGGTCAGGCACTGGAATGGTTTGGCCAGGGAAGTTGTGAATGCTCCATAGAATCATGGAATAGTTAGGGTTGGAAAGGACCTCAAGATCATCTAGTTCCATCCCTGGCAGTGTTCAAGGCCAGGTTGATGGGAATCTTGGATGGCATGGTTTCGTGGGAGCTGTCCCTGACCATGGTAGGGGGATTAGAACTAGATGACCTTTAGGTCCTTTCCAACCCTAACTGTTGTGTGATTCTATGATTCTATGAAATATTGATAGCTTAATGGCTTCTCTAGAAGATTTAACATGTGGACAATGAATAATATTATAGCAATATTAAACCTAATCTTGGTAGAGAATTTATAACCCAAATTTTTAAATGCCATGCAGGTTCTCTTTGTGGGACTACTACCAGCATAATTATGTAAAGAGTCAATAGAGTGTGACTGTAACCAGATCTCAGTTTTCAATTTATAGGTATTTTCACTCAGGGTGAAGGCTTACTTCCTAAGAAGGAATAAACCATGAATCAAATACCAACTGTATTTTGTTATTGGTGAAAAAATATTTATATGACAAAAATAAGAAATGAAGAGAATAGAAAATTATTAGAAAAAAATAAAACCTTACACCAAAATTCTGAATACAGTGGTTAAAAATGGCATAAAACTAGAATTATTTTCCATGCAAACACAGAGAGGTAGACAGCTACAGTTATGTTAGTTTCAGTGGTAAAAAAACACTTCTCTGGTCCTTATTCTTTTAACAATGTGTTTAGTATACAACTGCTTCTCAGAAAGACTGCGTATGATTTAAAATAAAGTTATTTCACTTTTCTGAGAGAACACTGCTGATAGCAGTAAGCATATGAAACCATTAAGGCAGTACTGTGTGGTTTGGTTTTTTTTTTCCCTATTATTTCTCCATTATGTGTTTATGAAGTCATATGTAGTTTTCCCATTAAAAGTGTGTTAGTATTCCCACCAAAGTAATTACTTTAAGTTACTGTCTTTAAGTCTGGAGGAAATAAATCTGTAGCCAAGAGCCTCCATGCTTTATATGTACACTATGGTTTCCACCTCTTTTAACAGAATTTGCCATTGTTCCAAGGCTGATACACCTGTTTACGTGTATCACTGCGTAAGTGTCCTCATTTGAAAACTGAGCTGGTGGTATGTTTTTCCTTCTTTCTTGAAAAGATTTTGTAATTGGAATTTAACCAGAAATCACACTATA
Source organism: Psilopsiagon aurifrons (assembly GCA_025447955.1). Lineage (NCBI taxonomy): Eukaryota > Metazoa > Chordata > Aves > Psittaciformes > Psittacidae > Psilopsiagon > Psilopsiagon aurifrons. Next base: position 12,049 of record JAOEHY010014148.1, on the reverse strand, counting down.
ATATGACAGCAAGAATAACTCTAAAATAAATGCATACAAGTTAGTGTACAGGAAAAGAATAAAAGAACTGAATAAAAAACCCTACCATTTAAATGTATGCCATTCCCAATATGAAGTGTCAATGTATCCATCAATAAATTCCCTTTTTAAAAGGTTAGTATACCAAGCAAACTAACTAACTAAAACCAGAACCCTGCAGTGAATCTGGTTGCAAAATCTGAGATAAGATTCCTGAAACAATGTGCAATATTGGTATGTTGAAAGGTAACTGTGAATTTGTCCGGCAATAATTACACAATGTTTATTATTCTGTTCCTACCACACAGAGTGCAGTGTCCAAAAGTTGTATTCAGTTGTTGAATTTCATCAGGATCCTTCTTTAGTGTCTCTCACCTTTCTTAAACTAATAGATGCACTGCTTAATTGAAAGTATTTCTTTACAGAAAGACTCATAAAGGCTTATTTACTAAATCCTTCCTTTCTTAGCTACATCTTTAGACTTCCCTAGTTTCAGGGAATAACACGTTCTACCTGCTGGGCTGTCTTCCATTCTCCAGTTGAGTATGAATGGGCTCAAATTTCTGTAGAAATGTTTCATGCAGTCCTAATGCCGCAGTATAGTGGAGATAGAGGGTGAAAAAGGAAAGCAAGTGGAAACAGGAGCTCAACTGACAAAATTCAGAAAGGTATTAGAAAACAAGTCACATGACTCAGCAAACCACCCTTATCACATTCGCTTCTCACATCTGGTGCTTTCAAAGCAAAGTTTTTCAGCTTACCTACTTTGACTAATGTTATGTAACATAAAGTAGATGAGGTATGTTTTAAATAGTCACGGTCATCAACTTTTTTTATTTTATTTTTTTTTCTTTTTCTTAGAACTACTGTCCTCAAAAGGGGTAGAGAGGTATCAGTAGAGCACAGAAGAAGGAACCTTAAATCTAGTAAAGGAAACTTCTGCAAATAAAACAGGTCCTGATGTAGTTATTGTGTTTCTCATGGCTCAGTGTACTTTTATTTTTTTTTGGTTTTTTACTTCACAAAAGTATTTCTGATTCATTGGTACCTTACACTGGCATTGGTTTGGTTTGGTTTGGGTTTTTTTTCTTTTTTTTGGGTGATATATAACCAGGGAGTAAACCCATCCAGCCCAATCCAGGCAAGTTGCAAGCTTTAGCAAAATACCCTTCAGTAATTCATCCTGCTTTATGGGACCCTGTCAGGACAGAATAGTTCATTATCAGGGTGTGTTCTGTCCTAGAAAAAGTTCTTTTTTTAATGTAGAAATGGAGAAAGTGACAACTAAGGAATATTGTTTCATAAGCTGTTATTTGCATAGTGAGATCTTAATTATAGAATCATAGAATAGTTAGGGATGGAAAGGACCTTAAGATCATCTATAGAAAAGTACAACTTTCAAAAGTGATGTTAATTTCAATTATGTGCTCCAGTTGATCTTTTTAAGACCCCATTGCCTTGTTCACTCAGTTATCACTATCATGAGGATAAATTTAGGTTGTCCTGTGTTGGAGGCACAACTGCACTGTTCTAGTTTTGTGTGAGGCAATGTACACATACTAGAGGAGACCCACTTCCTCTTTGTCATGGAGATGTAACGGTAGCAGCACTTTATTCTTTGTTGGAAGTCCTCACCCACACAACATGAATCACTGCTCAATTGTCTCCAGTTCCTTTCTACACTAAAGCAGTGGCTTGCACTATGTGTTTGTACACTAAGGTGTGACTTGCTCATGGTGCAAGAACTGTTCAAAACAGGATGTTATTTACTTTGAGCAAATTTTTCCTTGTTGCCTATTTTTATATGTCTATTGCTAGAAAAATACACACACACATATATATAAAATCATTCTATTTTTAATTTTCCTGATGTTTAAATACATAGCAATACAATATGAATGCATTTGATTGAAAGTAGAATTATTTTTTTTCAGTACAGGTCTGGGTTTATACTAAACTACAGCATATGACCTTCTCAAATGTATTAAGTATCTGAAGGACTAAAACCAGAATTAATTGTGTCTTGAGTATCTGACTACTTGTACATCAATGACAAACATACCTAAAGCAAGTATATTGTGAAAAAAGAAACCTTTATGCCCTTCAGCCAAGGTACCCTCCACCACATGCATTTACATGAAGTAAAGCATCCCATGAGGCTTAGGAAACTTCCAAGATAATAATCTTAGTTGTCCTGGACAATATATTATTTCTGAGTAAAATAGGAGTAAGTAGTTGAGATCTCTTAGTGGATAACATGACCACCCTTTTTTGCCTACATCATGAATTGGCAAGCCATATTTAACTTTGTGAAGCATGTGCTTATTTTTTTTTTTTAAGATTATACATTTTCTGAGCATTTTAACCAAGACTGCAAAATAAAACAATGGTAAAAAAAAAAAAATAAAATCGTAACTTTAGTGTTATTATTCTTTATTAATATTTTAAGAAAGATAATTTCGTTGTAATAAATTATGGGTTTAAGAAGATCTCGTTTACAATTTTACACATAAATGATAATCTCATCTCCCAAATAAGCAGTTAAATAGATAGCTTTCTTATTAATAGCATGATGATACAACCAAATGATGGGTAATTTCTATTAGCTTTATGAATAGATAAGAAGTATATAGATGTGAAAGAAGCAGTGATGTGGAAAATGTTAAAATAACAAATCTTATTAGAAGAAAGAATTTAGAAATAACTTCTCAGAAAGGTAATGACCTCAATTAAATTTTATGTGAAATTATAATTGGCATTTTTAATAAAGGAATGCTATTGCAAATTGCATATTTGATATAATATTTCAGGGCATCTTATTTCTTCTGACTTGTATTTATATTAAATAAAAATCTTTGATATAGTAATAGGAGATTCATAATTTAGAGTTTTAGGAATCTGCTCAGATGAGAGGTTTAAAATAGCCTCCTGTACAAAAGAGAGGAAAGTGGGAAAGTTATCTGAAAGTGATCCTTTTGTTCTTTTGATTAAAAAGATGCTGACACTCAACATGATGTGGTACATGCTCTTAGATGTAGTCAAAATTGTACCATCTTCAGTATGTAGTCAAATAGAATATTTTTTTTTTACAATATCTCATTTGAGGCCAGAAAGTTCACTCTGTGCAAATGGCCTAAAAAAATTCCTGAGAAAGTTCTGAAATTACCTACTTTTCATATTTTCTGCACTTGTATATAAGGAAAGTATAGTATCTCTCATAATTCTGTTTATGTGCAGGTTTCCGATTCCAAACTAATATTAGAATAGTAACTTCAAAGTAGTTCTGCAAATAATATCAAGATGTATGTTGGGGAAGAGGAGGGGTTGTCTGTGGAGTCCTCCATAACATCACTCAATATAAGTTTTTTAATTATTTATATTGTCGCATATTTTCATTAAAAATCAACCTAGATATACTTAATGATATTAGAATAGTGCAGATTTCAAGTATTACAAAGAGAAAAGTCATCTGAAACCATCTTGTGTAATATTTCTCCTTCACTTCCATAAAATACTGGGAAGGTTGCAGTTGTAGATTTAACAGTAGGAGTGGTGAGTTAGACTGGTACGAGGAAAAACAACAACAAAAGTTAATAAAGGCTATTGCCTTAGGTTGACATTGCTAAAAATAATATATAGTAGTTGTGAGAAAAGTATCTAATAGCAATTCTAAGCAAAAAGAAGTATCTGTAGCATTTGCAAATAAGCAGCTGCTATCATTTGCAGCCTGCCCCAATTACCTTCTGTTAATCTGGCACATCTTTAAAAGGAAATAATGGGCATAATTTTTCGTGATTCAGGCACTGCAGACTTTTCTTCAGGATGACCAAGAAAAGTCACTGTCACAAGTCACCTGTGTAATTGAATGTGAGCTATTTCAGAAACAGATTTCCACAGAGGGAAGCAGAGATGTGGCCATGGGGAATCCTCAGCATTTACTCCTTAAATTCTGAGCTGATACATGAATGAAAAAACTGATACTGTTGAAAAAGAAATGGTTGTTCTTGTATGGAAAGTCTATCATTTAGCTTGTATGTAGATATGTTTGTGATATGCTTGGAATTTACTGTAATCTAAGGACTATTCTATGATTCTATGACTAGATTCTGATATAGTTTTGAAGATTAAATGGTTTATGGATACAGAGCAAAGTACTGCAACATCAAAGTGCATTTCAACAGACCACTCTGAGGAAGAGCTGCTTTGCAGATAAGGTGACATTGGACATTTAAGAAGATAAAATCAGCCCAGAAATCCTGTGTCTCACCTAGCTTTGGAGATATGTAAATTGATCTTACATCTATATTATGGACTACAGTTTTTAATTAATCAAAAGTCCTTGTGAACCTTTAGACTAATGCTTGTTTCTCATAAAACAGACTTGTGATCCAGTATAAGGCTAAGAGCTACCTAACTGTACAGTGACTTTATGCATGAAACAAAGTCATAGAAGAGTCAGTTGCAGCAAGGATAAAATTTATACCAGCTACTCTTACAGTTGAGTATTCAGTCAGTTCATCTATTTTTCTTTTTTTTTTTTTTTTTCAAAACATTGATGAAGGGATTAGGTTACATTAGTGATCCAGAGGTCTAAACTGATGACCGCAGTCCACTGCGCTGTCCCAAGCCAGTATATTTTGTTTTACTGCGAGGGCTTAGTTTCTTTTTATTTCAAGATTGTCCCTAGAGTGCCATTTCAAGTTTACATTTATTCTATACAGTGTTTCAGATTAAAAGTAAACTTTTTACACACTGTATTTTTGGCAGGCTTTTCACTGCTGTAAAAAAATTTGCTGAACTTGTCTGGAACAAGTAATCTGTTGGAATTGGTGTTTCTAGAGGAAAGGAGTTGCAGAAAACTGAGGTGAGCAGACACTTTGAAAGCTGGGGATTTTTTAGTGAAACTTTTCTCATGTTTTATGCAAACTCACTCAGAACTCTACTGAGGGTTTTTTTTTCAGTTGATGTATGTTGTGCTGTTAATTCAAAATATACTTTGTTTCATCAGCAATTTTACAAATTTAAAATGCCTTACTGTAGTATTTATTGTGGTTTTAAGTTCTGAAAATACTGTTCTTTAATAAATGACTAGGCAGATGATTACCAATAAGAGATGCATTTTATCCATGTCAGTCAGTGCTTTTCTACTTGATTTGTAGTACTGCAAAATTTGTTACTACATAGCAAAAAATACTGCAAAAGAAATAGTGGCAAGATTCTAAGTAACACTTTGTGAAATTAAGTCCTCTCCTACATCACCCCTTTTGTATCTTAGTGCATTATTATTATTTTAAAAATACTTTAAATGTAATTTTAAATACAAAATTTATTATAAAAGCTATCTTCTAGTCACCTGACATTCTCATGATGATGCATCCATCATCATATTCCCATGCTGGAAGAACTGAGGGATGAAAGCTTTTCGAGGGTACTCTTATTCATTATTGCTACAGCCTACAACAGCTTGGCAAGAGTACTGCTAGTACTGAGGCTCTCATGACTTTGTGTTAGTGCTAACTCAGTAAGAGACTCATCAAATGGCTTTAGAGCCTAAAGCAATACATACTGCTATAAAAATTCTGCCTGCCCAACAAAATCCTGACAGAACCTCCTGTAACTTAGAAGCCCTGAGTCTTCTAAATAATATCAAAAAATATTCAAACCGAGGAGAAGCCAGAAATTGGAGGATAGAAATGTAAATCACTTATGTTTGTCACCAGATTTCAGTTACAACTTCAAAAACTCTTGAAGAAGGAGTCTGTTTATACAATAATAGTAACATAATTGTGCCTCTGTTTACATGAATATAATCTGATTTCCAAGTGGCTAAACTGTAAGACCACAAGCTAAGTATTATATTATGATAGCATAATTGTGCTATCTCTTAGAACAACATTGTAGCAGTGATAACACTAAGCTTCAAAAACAAATGCAATTACTTCAAAATAAATAAACCTCTCTCTTCCACACAGACATGAAAGGCCGCAAACCATTGACAAGTATGTGGTATCAAATCATTGATGTGCTCTGTGAAGTGTTTTCATGATATTTGTCCATAGATGTTCTTCAGTATCCTCTTCAGTGTTCAGTACTCTCTTCGGTGTTCAGTACTATTTTAGTTTATTCTTTTTCTGTTCCTTCTAACCACATGTTTTCTCCCCCCTCCCCCATTCCACACACCCCCTGCATTTGCAAAGGAACTCTGCAAACAGGGTATACACAATATTAAGCTAGGATTAGTGAGTCTGTAGGATAAGCATCAACATGCTCACCAATTGCCCTGTGAGACCTTATGTCTATGTTTACTCAGAACAATTTTGACATTCTGTTGAGTACTTGTCTTGCAACTTTTTCAGTTTACTTCAGGATTTTGTAACTGTATCAGATTTTTCCTTCTTGAATTTTTTGGGCATTTGTCCCTATGTCAACAGCCTAAATTCTGCTTGCAGTATTACTTTTCTTAACGTTTGTGGCGGGTTTCTGTGGACTTTCTCAAAGTTCTGCATAATTAAGCAATTTTCTTTGAGCTGAGATTGTGCAGCTGGACTGTATCAGAAAGACTTTGGATCAGACAGTGAAGCCTCTTGGAGGACAGTTAAATTGAACTTGTAAATGGACAGCATTTTGGAGGGGGTAGAAGTAGGAGCACCTGTAAAAACAAGAAACAGAGTAGTACTTTACAATAAATTTGATACAGTCATTATGTGAAGTTCCCCTAATTCTCAGCAGTGATTGAGAGCAGAACAAACATAAGTATTTTTGAGCGTCTTTGGCTTTACTTAACAATATGGACAGGACAGGGTAGAGAACTTCATGTTCTTATTCTGTAAAAGTAAATAATAATTGTAGCTACTACAGAGGAGAAAACCAGAGAAACTTTCTCTTGTGCTGCTAAAGAATTCATAGAGCGAGAATAGATAAAGTACTATTTCTATGGGGAAAAAACACAAGCTCCACTTTTTGCTTTTGTTTTGTGATCTTTAGACTTTAAGCCTATTTTAGAATTTAGGCCTATGATAAGCCGAGCTAAACCACTCAGTTATTTGGTTTTCTGTTCATTGAGTCTTTTGCTAATATATGTCTTGCTTTTGTCACTTTGCTTTTCATAGTCTTGGACAACATAAGTCTAAGTTCTTTATCTATCACAGTCAAAAGCTATTTTCATGAATCACCTCTTGGTGCCAATGATGATCACTTATTTTGTAGGTGACAAGAAATTGACTGCTTTTTCAGAGTAGACATTTCATTAATAATTTATCCTCTGAAAATCTGGATTGTTCTCAATGCTTTATAGAGTACATTCCAAAATGTGTAGATTCCATGGGCAATGAATTAAGTTTTCTTTGTTCTTGATGAAATTGAAAAAGGCTTCCATTTTATAGAAATATTAATTTTAAAATAGCGAACTTGTCTCTGCTACTTCATATAAAATAACCATACATTTAAAAGTAGGCTCACTTGTATAGCTGTTTTTAATAAAGGTTTTATAATTTGATTGAATTTATTACTCAGTTAAAAGTAAGAAATTTGTGCCAAATGTCATACTGGACTTCTGTTGAAAGTAATCTCAGGTTTGGATAAGGCAGAGATGAGTGAGGAGAGTTGGTTAGATACACTGCATTATGGTGAAAAGCTATAAAAAAAATCATTTATAATATTGCTGTTTATATTCCAATATAATCTAAAAGGTTCATATTAAGATCATCTCCCCAGCACTAGACCTTGTACAATCAGAGAATAATGTTTGCTAAAGAAACTCTCAGTCAAAACACGTTAGAAAGTGTGGGAGGGAAAATATTTAAATCTCTGCTCTCATAATTATCTCTAGGATGATTGTTAAAGTATATTTCAGGTGTGAGAAGAGTCAGTTTGACAAAGGTAAAGCATTGTATTAACATTATTAATTTCTTACATCCTATGTGAATGTATCCTTGGGCTGCTTTCAAAAACTACTCTGTTTTGTAGCTTAAACCATGACATCTGCAACTCATAAGTGGTGGTCTGAGATCTGGTCTTTGGTTCTTATGACAATTTATGTTAGTGAATCAGTCAGGATAGAAAGGAGGTATTAAAGTATACCTTATGACATTATCTGTCTTCAAAGTCAACTGTCATTAGACCTGTTGATAGACTCCCGCTGTCAAACCTTTATCTGTGAATATAGTAAAAGAATTTCTAGTGCAAGTTTCTCTACTCTTGTTGTTGTGTCCCGGTTTTTCAAGAGTTACTTAGAAGAATGACTTAGTGCTTTAGTTTTCATCCATATTCTGCCCTGTCTCTTCACTAAGGCTACTCATAAGGAAGAGATTTACTTATGCTTGCTCCTAACCTTTAGGAACCTAAACTGATATCATCAGCTCCTTTCATCTAAATTTCTAATCAACTATTAGAAAGTTGATTTCTTTAGCAGAATGGGTTAGCATTGATGATGTCTGTCCCTGCCACTGAAGGAGAGTACCAAATAATCCTTCGTACTAAATTAGATTTTTCCTGCTCATGTCTTGTTTCAGATGAAATGTGCTATGTGCATATGCAGACAACCATCAAATCCTAGAATAGTAAGTTTTTCAACTGGTAACTTCTTACATACTGTGGCTACTTTAAAATGCCTAAAGAAAATGAAACAAACCCAATGACTAGGAACTGAAAAGTGAAAATTCAAATTAATTTATAGGCCCTTATTTAGGGGTTGGGATTTCCCCACCCCCAAACACTGAAACCAGTCCTTTGGTTTTTGTTTTTCATAAGAGCGATGTTCAGAAAAGTTTTCACAACTTAATTGGCAGAAGATGCTGACTTACACAGAAACACTATATATATATTTCTTCTTAAACACTGGCATAAACCCATGGACTTGAATGAAGCTAATCACATAAAACTGTGTTCAGTACTTTGATGAATGAGGACCGTAGTACTATTTTTATTTCTGCTGAGCTTAAATTTAGAAAAAAGGTAAAAGAATGTGAAAATAAAAAAATCCTTTTACTTAGTTGCTGCAGAAACAGGAAAAAAAAAACAGGAAATAATTTATTGCTATTGTGTTTTCTTGAACAGAAGTAACATTAAGAGATCTGAAGTTGAAATGCTTTAATTGAAGCTATCTAAAAGTTCAGCTGTATCTTTTTCAGATATTATTGTCATGCTTGACTGTGGCGTCTTCAAGATGCTCTGGTGAAAATTAGTATGTTCCTTTGTGATAAAAAAAAAACAAACAAAAACCCTTCAAACTTTCCATCCATTCAAAGCTTTTTCGTATACCTCCTTCTGAGTGGAAAAAAAAAAAAAACCCAAACAAAACCAAACAACACACAATATAATTCATAAGAGACTGTTAACCTGGAAGTACGTGATTTCTGCATTATGATCTGCACGATGTTTTACAGAAGCCTACAGTTATGAGTCAGATTTTGTTATGGATACTTTTTGTTTGGATACTTTTTTTGGTTTTTTTGTTTTCTTTTTTTTTTTTTTAAGCTAGATGAGTAAATCTAATCTTCTCAGCTCTCATCACAGTTTTCCACACGTTAGTGCTGTAGGCAGGAATTTATATCTGTTGTAGCCACTCTTCAAATAAGCGTTGCCTCTTTGGGTATCCTAACAGATCCATGTGTTTTAAAATATGAAACATAAAATGAGTAAATGTATACACACAGAGGCATCAAATTGCACTTGCATGTTTTTCATTACTGCATTCTCTGATATTAACCAGTTGTATTGGTTTATGTACTGCTGTAAAACCACTGAAATGCGAGACACACAAAATACAGTTTTGAAATGAGAGCAATGTTTCAGCTATATTTGGGGTTACACCTGGAGACCCATCAATAACTTGAAATAAAATGAAATTATATACACCTCTGTATACACAATGTTTATTTGAACCAATCTGTAGATGAGACAAAAAGGATAGATGTTATCAGTCTGGTCTTCAACAAAGCTTTTAATGTACTGATACCTTAATGAAAACAATGGATGTGTCTGCTGATTGATAGAAAATTAATAAACATAGTGGTTAGATTAACTGTAATGTGGATAATGTTTTGAGCAAAAGGAAGGGAGAGACAACACTCCAGAATTTTATTTTCTTTGGAGAAAAGTTTACCACCAGAGTTTAAAAAGACTTTGATGGTTGATCAGTATTTTCATGGATGATGACAAAAAAGGTAGGAGCAAGTTAGTAATGTTTCGGAATAACCCAAGTTTGAGAATCTTGCTTGAGAAGGAGCAGGATTTAAATGTCATACAGGGAGAGTAGAATGATTTGAAGGGTTGGATTAATGTATGTGAGAACACAGTCAGTAATATAGAGTGCACCCTTAAGTATCTAGGTATTGAAAGGTCTTATGTCTGCAGTTGAATAGGTTTTGAACAGATACAAATAATAAAGAAAAGAAAAACGTTTATGTTAAGCATAGTTAAGCCATCACACGATTGTTAGCTATGGAAAAAATAGCAGCAGATCAAATACTCCTAATACAAATAGAAAAATAATCAGTGTACTTTAGAACACATTATCTGGAATATAAGTTTTGGTTATAATAGATTTGAAGGTCTGAACCAGTTTTTCAGTAGAGGACATGGAAATATAAAAATCTAGCTATATCCAAGGTAGAATTTGGTATTGGGATTGTGTGAAGATATGCCTTCTTTCTAGTCTTGTCTTTTTCCTCATTCAACAGTAAAATAGTTGCAAATCATTGCAACATGGAGTTTTCTTTCTTAGCTGCAGTTAGAGGCCTGCTATCAGTGTCTGACACCTTAATCCCTGGTTCTCAGTCAAGTATGGACTGAAAGTCATTCTGAGTCAGTGTGGCAAAAATATTCTGATAAGGGTTCAAATATGTACAAGTTACAGATTGGTTTCAACTTACAGGAAGATTGGGAGACAGATTTACAGTTGCAGCAAATGGACCTTGTGGATCTTTTCTACAAGTAAATTCCAAGTGAACTGGAAACTTGGTGCTGGAGGCAATAGGGAGTACAGTGAGTGGATAAGCACAGCTCTTAGGCAGCAGCAATTTAGATCAAAAGAGAAGGCATTCATGTTTACAAGAAGGAAAGAGGATTTACAAGATAAAATAGAGCACCGTTGCTTCCAGACTAAAGCGGTGGGATGGCATGCTGCACTAACTGCCAGTGAGAGCTGAAGGATCTGTGCCACACTAAGTGGTATATTCTCTTTTCATAAAAATACAAAAAGGAAGTATTATGATGACATCTTCTGTCACCTTCTTGTTACACTTTCAAGCCATTACTTTCATGCTCTCTTGCATGGGAGAACATTCCTATCAATATCCCCACTACTGTTTACTTGAGAATTAGGCTACGGATGTCCTGAAAGCACTAATATAATGTATATTAATAGTGTATTATTGTTTCCCCAGACTTCACAGTCTTTCTTTACTGTTTTTCTTGCCTTGTAATATGAAAATAATAATAAAGCCAATTCAAGCTGGGTAATTTTTCTCTCTGTATTGGTATAGTGCTTGCCAAAACAGGGTTTGGTTCCATGACTTTACAGTTAAAGTGCATGGTACTGGATAAAAAGCATTCATAAACACACAGGTTATACAATGCCTGTTGGAGATTCTTCAGGATTTATTCTTCAGTTTAATACTCCTGTTATTTTTGTTACAGAATGTAGCAAATGACAGAATGCAAATGGAACATTCTTTCATAAAATCCCTTGCAGTTTGCTCAAAAGAGACTTACGATAAGAACTGCATTAGATAGAGGGGAAAAATGTTCACTCTTTTAATTTTTTTTTGTAATTTCTCCTTTATACCATTTTTCTTACTTTTTCTTAACCTTTTTTCAGTAGGAATGAAAATATGTTTATTTTCCCTGAGCAAGACTTTATTCCGTACCTGTTTTTCAATTTTGACAGTCAGAATTTTTTCTAAGATTTTTTCTTTTTCTAAAATCTAATCTTATTTTACAAATTTAAGTCATGTTGTCGTGGTTTAAACCATAAATCAGCCATGCAGTTTGTTCACTCACTTCCCCCTTTTTCTTCCCTCTGCTCCTGGAG
>JAOEHY010014146.1:0-39870 GCA_025447955.1 Psilopsiagon aurifrons | reverse complement strand
GGCCACAAGTCAAAAACACAGCACTGCACCAGCTACCGAGAAGGAGAAAAATGACTGCTACTGCTGAACCCATGACAGACAGTTATTCAGAATGCAACTTATTTTTATATATTCATTGTAATAGAAAAACTTCCTTGTAAATCAATCATAAATGTCCTGTCAGTGATTTATGACCAGTATAAGGAAACTGAGAGATGGCTTTGAATGCAGATTTTGTTACAAATTACTTCCTTGAATTTTGTCCTAAATACAAGCATTTACTATTATTAATAGTCTGTGCACATCACATTGGAGCAAAATGGAGCACAACTCCTTAAGACAACCAGTGTTCTTATTCAAAACTTTCTTGTATAACTTCCTCCATGTGGACATATATTATTAATCTTTTGACAAGGAGAAGGATCTTGATTCTTCCCTCTCTTAGCACCAAATGAAACTGCAATTCTGGATCAGAGCACTGACGTTGTACATATGCAAAGGAGGTGAGAATCAAGGTCTTTAAAAAAAAAACTTGGCTTTTTTAATATTCAACTTTGTGGACTACACAGATTGCAGCAGTGCTGAACTGATCCATTGTAGACCGAAGTTCTAGAGATAACACTTTCCTGAATACAAAGTCTGAGTCTCTGCTCTCCTCTTAGTGAATATTCATTTACCACCTGGACAACATAATGCAATAATGATCATTCAGGAGAGTGATTTTCATGCAGTGATTCAGCTGTATCAGCATGCTTTTTCTTGATCAAGTTGAATGAACTAATGCTGTTGTTTGCTTATTGCCAGATCTGAAAATAGCTCGTTACCAGATCTGATGAAAGTATTTCTAACATATATTCCTACTGTTGTTCTTTTACATGGGAGATGCTTTCCCCATAATAAATACACATTTCTGTGAAACTCAGCTTTTTATGTAACATTTTACTAAAAGCAGTGTGTTTTGTTTCCTTGACTTTCTGTCAGAGCTCTTCTTTCAGTACGTAAAAACTCTGATGAAAATTTTAATACCTTTTATCTTTTTTTATCTCTGTTTATCTGGGAAGTTCAATACGAATGTAAAACTATGTCCATTTTAAGCTTCAAAATGGAAACTGAGACATCACCATTTTTGTCAAATTGCTTTCTCTATCTTGTCTAATTAGCCAGCTGTAAGAGCAGAATGTCTCTTACAACTCCTTGTGTGTTCTGAATTAGTGTCATACTGCCGACATTATCACGTTTTTCACGTCCTACTGAGCTTTTTGTGGTTTTAGGTTTCCTAATAGAAGCATTAGAGGGGCACATTTACAAGCTTGCACTGATTTATGACTGCATTTTATTGGAGGGGAGATTAAATTGTGGTGGGTTGGATCTGTTTGGGTTTCCTCGATAACCTCTGATTAGTTTTAATACAGGTAGCCCTCACAGCATATCAGAAGTCTCAGCTGGTCTACAGCAAAGTAAGGCTGTGACTGGTAGGCGAGCTTTCCGCATATGGTAACTCATTAAACTAAGGAGGTTATTTACGATGTTTGCAGTCACCCCAGCTGATGGTGTCATTTGAGGAATCTCAAATAGAATACGCATAGATAGTTCACAAGTGACTCATTAAGATCTGAACAAGTTCGAAATATGCTTTCTGAGGAAAGCTACTGGGTAATGAATGTGGCCATCACTGGGCAAGACTTAGATACTGCCCAATGTTTGCAGAGCATCTGGACCCAGTCTGAAAGAGGAAATTTACAGAAGCAGTTAGTCATTGTTCTGTTATTTAGCATCCGCAATATATTGCATCATACTTCTTTCTTTCTAGCTTGCTTTGGTGTCCTGCTAATAAAGTATCAGTGCTCAGATACATGCCTTGAATTCATTCACCATCGTGCCATTCTCAACAACTCACAACTGTACTGTTGTATTTACACTTCAGCACAAAAAACAACTTCCATATCCGTCCGTGTTCCCCCACTGAGCTGGGCTGCCTCTCCTGAGCACCTATACAGCCATGCCAAGGGGATCCTGGCCATTCTCTTTGTGATATGTGTTTATTGTCACTCGGATGTCTAGTCCATCACTCAGCTGGCAAGCAATCTGAGATGAGGTCTTTACTCGTGCTTTCTGTTAAGTGGCTAGCGCGCAGGGGAGGCAGAGGGGAATATTAAATAATAATGACAATAATGATACATCTGATAGAGTTCAGTTCTGCTTTAGCACTAAATGGAAAGCTGAAAGCCTCCCTATGGATCTTCCCCATCTCGAGCACCAATGATTGTAACAGATGCATCAGTTTTTAAATTAATGACTTGCTTGATAAAGAATACTGATACATGTGTTTAGGAAAACTGTGCCCAACTGGCATGTTTTGATTAGCTGCCAATGATGACGCTGTCATGTCTGTAATGTAACTCATAAAATGCATAAATGTGATCTACTCTTTTAGTTGGAGCAAGACAACAAGGATCTGTTAATATGCTGCATTTCCTTTACTTCCAACTTCATAAGAACATTAGGAAATAAAAATAAAATCAGTGAAGAAAAGGACTTTTAAACCACCTGCAAACAGCAAAGGATTAGTAAAATGCAAAACAGGAATGAGGAAACACTGAAGATGGAAACCACTGATCCATTTAAACACAGACGAAATAATTTGTCAGTGCACTGGAAAGAAATATTAAACAGATACAACCTATTAATTTCAACCTGAGGGTCAGCCTGGGAGCGTGAGTTGCATGTAAGGTTCAGGTTAAACCTTCACAGTGGGGAGGATCTCACCATAAATCACAGCTTCTTACTCTTCTGGGGGATGTTGATACAGCTCATGTAATAACTAGAAAATGCTTTGAACAGATGAAAACGTTTACAGAAAGAAAGGACAGACTGGAAGGTGGAAAGAGTTAAAAAATTACAAGGAAAGCAAGCAATGGCAAAATTAGAATGAAGAAATATTGATCTCTCTCATTTATTTCTTACCAGGGGAGGGGAAGGGCATTGGGGGCTGAGATTGGTCTCTATGAAAAATACTGTCTCTGCTATTAGGGCTTCTCATGGGAACAGAGACCTTCCTACTCATAGGACAGCATCTTGGATTGCAAACTCCCTGTGGGCTGCAGTCTCCTGGTCATTTTTAATGTCTGTATGCTGCTGGAGTATTCGAGCATCTTCCATGATGAGCTTAACAAATATGAAGCTTTTACAAGACTTGAGGATGTCACTGGCTCATCCCTCATTTTGAAGTACAAATTCTCTGCTCAGTGCTTTTGGAGGGGAATGAGGATGCTAGGAAAAGCTGTATGAGCAGTCGATGTGAGGAATTTCAGCCTTGATGCCTCTATTCTGAGCAATCCTTCACCTGAAGCAGCATTTACCTCCTCTTGGCTGCCTATCCAGCCAACGTTTCATCCTTGTCCTTAAGAACAATAAATTTTTGTACAACAATTCACTACCTTTGTCTGCAGGGGACACTAAATGCCACTCTACTCATACCTTACTGCTCCTTCAACTATGCCATGGCTTAGTACTAGAAACACTGATGTGAGTACCTCTGTGTCAGCCTTTCCTGTCATGATTAAGACTGTGCCAGTCATAAAGGTCACCGTGTGATAGACTACAGACCACAGGTCTCCACAAGCCAGTGTGACTAACACATTAAACATTGGATTGCAGCTTGGTTAAGTGACTAGTGTAGTGTGAGAAATGAAATCAATTCACTCACCCTGGTGAGAAATGAGTATTCATTGTTGGCTGTGTTCAGATGGCTGAGAGTCTGGAGTGCCATATCTTCATGTTCATAACCTAGATGTTGCCTTAAAAAAAACCCTCAAACTCAGCAGCAGTGGCAACGCTGAACACTTCCTCCTGCAAGTCTCTGAGTTTATCAACATACTTGATTTATGAAGCAGCAGTCTTCTCCTTGGAGGTCTTGAGCCATCCTGTCCTTGCCATGAGGGACCTGCTCTGCCCAGGCACCAACTCCAGCATCAGTACAACAACAGTACTGGAGGAGATTTGTGATGCTCTGCCTGGAAAAAAATACAACAAAACTGTTGTAGCTGTTTCAATGGGATTGTATTTCTATCCCTCCTGAGAGACATATTCAGATATAGCTAAATGCATTTTTAATGACTTGCACATCATGTGGAACAAAGCATTTATCCCCCTCTCCCCACCCTTTCTCCTTTCCCAGTCTTCCCCAATTTTAACATGTTCCTAGCACCAAAACAGACAAATTTGTCTCAGGCAGTTTCAATACTCCCTGTTACTGTGATACCATGTTACATCTTGTTGAATCAGAATTAAACGTAGATGTTTATAGAGAGCAGGTTAATGTCTGTCTCAGCATCTATTTCTCAGTTGTATCCCCTATTTGGTCTTCAAAGGCAGTTCGATTTCTTTTCTTCCACATTTTATTTCAGTTTCAAAGGTGCCTCAGTTGAGCAAACAAATAGGATTGCAGACTGATCTTACCTGTTTACAACAGGTTGACCTTGAGTTCAGAAGCATCACTGTTTAAAAAAGCATTGACGTTGTAGTCATGAATAGTGGAGTGGTCTTGAAAGCAAAGAGAAGTGCCAAAGCATTTAGCATCTGTGCTCCTTGAGTACTGATTTACCAGGTCAGCCTTAAAGGCAGCTTCTACTTCAGAAGAATAATATATACAATACTGTATACAATATATACAATACTGTAAGTTCAGACATGATCTTAAAGCTTTGCTCTGTCTGAAAATAATTAACAATAAGAAATAAAATTGTATTTGTGTAAACTTTCTATAGAAAAAGCCTCTAATTGGCACAGGTATTGGAGCAAAGGAGCACTCAGAAGCAGCATTGATAACAATTCACATTGGGACATTGCTTGCTAAAGGGCAATCACTTCTTTTATTAATTGCTTTTAAAATAAGATTTGCAGAAAGCTACATATGAAGTAATTATAGGACTCTAATGATTCCTGTTGCAGCTGTGGCAGTGCCTCTACTGACTTCAGAGGGAGAAAGTCATGCCCTCTCTTCTAGCAGCAAAAATCAAAGCCACAGCTTGGATGGCTTCTATTCTGCCTGGTTTTGGCTGTAAGGCTGATGAAAAGGCGAGTGTGGCAAAGAGGTGCTGAAACCACAGGTCTTGTTATTGGCTGCTGTGCTGAAAACGCATTCATTGCACACACCTCAAAAAGCACAAGGGAGAAAATTAAGTCTGAGTATGTTTCATTTCTTTGTGCAAGTTTTCTTCCCCGGTTACACGAATCTTTTTAGTTGTTGAATAAAAAAGTCACAGGATGTAATTGTTAAAACAAGCACTGGGAAATGCAGCAGCCTGACAAGAAACTACATGTCTTATTTATCTCTGCTGAAGTTGCTCCTTCAGGAGGTGCACACTGGTGAGATGTGTTGCATTGGAGCGTGTGCCTCTGATGTTTGTCAGAGGTACTTCCCTGTAGCTCTGCAGCAATTTCCTTCCTCCATAAGTCCTAAGGGTAAATGCAAACCCAGAGCTGGACTAACCTATGAGTCTTAGCAGAGACTTATTCCCTCTGCCTCCCTTGCTATTAATGCCAAGGCAGAAATGAAGCAGGTCTGGAAGAACTGGAGATCTGTGGGTGGCCTCCTGACTGTAGGAAAAATTAAATCAAAGCTGAAGGAATTAGTTATCCCTGGGGAAGAGAGTTGGTGCTTATAAGCTTTCTTTGTAGATGCTTGCAAAACTGCCCCAGTGGAATGTATAGTGCACAGTCCTCAAACAACGAGCTTTGGCTGAAACAGAGATCAGAACAGATAAGACAAGAAGGAAATAATGTTTTAGGTACATTTATTTCATGGAAGTGCCAGTATAAAATCAGATCCTGCTTAAGCAGATTGGAATTCTTCTGTGCAATGATTTAACAGCATGCTGATGTGCTGATAGCATTTGTCGTCAGCTCAGTGAATGCTGGTACACCATGCTCCAGTCCTACAAAAATTCCCTCGTTTTCACAGATAGCTATCTGAGGGCATCAAGGCTCATCCGAGATGGATGGCTTCTTCTTTTGAAGACCCTAACTACTATTTTGATCAGCACAGTGTAAAAACCTGAAGGGAATTTAAATTATATTTAAATTATTTCTTTAATTTTGCTCTCATTATGTATATTGGGAGGAGAGGGAGTGAGCAAATACTGAACAATATTGCAATTATACCTTCAGAGGGTTTGGCTTATGTAGGGCAACTGAGCCAACAGATGGTGAATGCAATTTGATGTACAAAAGTATGAAATAACTGATCTGGACAGAAGGATTAAACTGGGGTGTGCGTATAAATTGAACATGGATCATGAAAAGTATATTGGGCTATTATGAGAAATCACTGAAGCCTGAGCACAGATGCTGCAAAAGACAGCAAATCAAACTGCACTGGCACAGCAATAGAAACAAAGACAAAAGGTGAGAGTGTTATTGTTTTAGTCTTTTGTGAGTAATGCAGGCTGGAAGGAAAGAGCTGCCTTGGGGTTGAGCACTGAAGGATCTGGTCAGGAGCAGAAAGTTCACAGGGGCTGCACTGATTTGCATGGTAAACTACACAGCAATGTGATTTTAGAGAACCACCTTGAAGGAAAGGCTCTACGAGGGCACTGCA
The DNA here is from genome assembly GCA_025447955.1 of Psilopsiagon aurifrons. Taxonomy (NCBI): domain Eukaryota; kingdom Metazoa; phylum Chordata; class Aves; order Psittaciformes; family Psittacidae; genus Psilopsiagon; species Psilopsiagon aurifrons. Next base: position 33,293 of record JAOEHY010014146.1, on the reverse strand, counting down.
TCTCTTGCACTAGCGCTTAAGAAGACAGAGCATCATATTAGTGTTGGCAGAAAGGCCTGGCTGAGACAAAAGGCCAGGCTGCCTCTTCCAAAGTATAATGCAAGCACAGAATAAGCAAAATGAGGACACATTTGAGAGCACTTAATGGGAAGCACCAAATTTTTAACTGAAAATAGCCACTTAATCAAACAGGCCTCATATAAAGTCCTTCTAATCCTAGCTCATCAGCAGAAGCTGTGCATCCCTGGGGTATTCCCAGGACAGAAGTACAGTTCAGCTGACAAAGATGACTAAAAGATATCAGGAAATTTGGACAGTGCTTCTAGCTGTGCTGCTCTACTCTTCTAAGGGAATGTGTGCACCAGACATTGGTGCATCAGTGGGGATCACAAGGGAAGTGGTGGTTCCCAAGGTGGGCTGGGGCACAGCAAACATTGATATGACTGCACTGTTTTGGGAGTCACACCTCTGTATCTCTGCTCTGCACAGTGCATGCATTCTCTGCAGCAGCACAGCCTGCTCTGGACGTGCCCGAGATGACCACCTCAACCCAGTTGACCCAGCTGTATTTAAACAGAAAAGTGTTAACCTGTTTCAGATGGGTTTTATGAGGAAGCTGACTGGGATGGCAACATTGTCCCTACCCTGCTTTAGGAAAGAGTGCCTTAGTGTATGCCTTACCTATGCCTGGGACTGCAGAATATAGGCTATGGGGAGCTTTTGCTGTGATTCAGAAATATAACCTGTCCTACCACTGAGGAGTTTCAATATGGAAGGACCCCTGAAAGATTCCTCAGAAGACTGGAAAGACTGTGGGATATTTGTGTTGCTGAAGTAGCTCACTGTCATTCTGTGTATGTTCAAATAATGATAAATTGAATATGCTACACCAGAAAGCCATGACCAATCCTTCTGCCTGAACCCCGAAACACTCTCATGTTCACTGTTAAGTTCTTCTAACACAAGCATGGTGCCATGGAGTACCTGCTGATCTGAACTTCTATGGCACTGACATCCTACCTGCTAGTATATAATTGTATATGGCTGCCTGGACCAGCAAGAGATCACATTTTCCTTATTTCCTAGCAGGCTGAGTTACTTTTGGCTGGATGTTTGGTGGGTGGAGGATTGTTTCAGCTCATTTCCTACCTGTAACCAGTCAAATCAACTCATTGACTCTTAGAGCTCCGATTAGCAGAACCCCCATTGAGGCATGAGGAAGTTCTTGTTTGGTTTTTCATCCACTCACAGCCACAGAGTCCAAAATCAAATTAAACCTTCACTCTCAAAATGTGTCCTTTTTTGAGATGCATTTAGTTCCTGCAAAGGCGCTAGGAGTGCTGAGGAGTCAGAATATTGCAGCATGAAGGGCTGAGGCACAGTAAAAACCTGACTTTGGATTTCATGGCAGAAAAAGAAAATAAGAGTGTTGGAGAAAATCAGTTTAGAGCAAGTAAAAATGGATATTTTTTAAAAAATGGTTTTCTTTAGCTTTGGGTTATTTACCATTATAAACTTCTCTCCCTTTTCAAAAAATACAGTTCTAGCTCCATTTTTCAGTAAAAATTCCTGTCTCAGCATGAAGAGACAAATCTTTTCAGCTTGAAAACATACCCCTGAACCTGGCACACTTGCAGTGAGGTATTTTACTCCAAAAAATGAGAGCATGAAAGTTAGGGCATAAAAATTGCTCCCTTCACTTTTTCCAGCCTTCTCGATGAGCCGGTCAGCTCAATTGCATTGTCTCAGTCCATCTGAATTTTTATTTCTCAGGGACATTTTGTTGCTGAAATTACTTCAGCTGAGTCCTTCCCTGGAGTGCCCAAATCCTTCAGTTCTAGTCCCATTCTGTCTTCTTTTTTATCCGCTTCTTACAAATCTGGAGGCTGACAGACTGAATGGAGAAATTTGCTAGCTTGTTTGATCATTTCTTGCTCTTGCTCTTCTCTCCCTCCCTCAGGGATGATCACCACTTCCCTAGATCCCAAAAACCTGCTGCATCTGGAAAGAAGGCATCAAGCTAGAAGACAGGTCAGTAATGTATGAGCCAGGAGTATGAGTAAAGTTATAGTAATTAAGGCGGAGACCTGAAGCAAAAGCAGGCCTTTAGGGATAGGTTAGTTAGCTTTAAAAGAAACTGCAAGAGTATGCTCAGACCTTAGTATGAAGATAGGATGGGAAGGTTGGGGCTGTTCAGCCTTTAGAAGAGAAGGCTGCGTGGAGACCTCATAGCAGCCTTCCAGTATCTGAAGGGGGCCTATAGAGATGCTGGGGAGGGACTCTTCATTAGGAACTGTAGTGATAGGACAAGGGGTAACGGGTTCAAACTGAAACAGGGGAAGTTTAGATTGGATATGAGGAAGAAATTATTTTCTGTAAGGGTGGTGAGGCAGTGGAATGGGTTGCCCAGGGAAGCTGTGAATGCTCCGTCCCTGGCAGTATTCAAGGCCAGGTTGGACAGAGCCTTGGGTGGCATGGTTTAGTGTGAGGTGTCTCTGCCCACGGCAGGGGGTTGGAACTGGATGATCTTAATGTCCTTTCCAACCCTAACTATTCTATGATTCTATGATTCCCTAGGTAAAGGATATGTAAAACATTCTAAGTGTTAAGGTAAAAAAGGAAAGCTTCAGTAGGGGCTGCTTAGCTCTTAGGAAGGACCAAGAAGGATTTAATTTAGATTTAATGTAGTGAGAATTTTCTGGTTAAGAGATTTTACCTGCCGTTTCTGAATCTTTTTCTTTAGAACAGGATTTGCTAACATGCCAACTATCCAAACCTGTTTGCAAGTGGTACATATAGACCACAACAAGTACAAGCCATTCAATGATGTACAGGACAGAAACCCCACTACTATCACTGAACTAAAGCTGAGCACCCTCACCTACAGAGAAAACCTGTAGCATGGGTACCAAAGCAGGTCCTGAAAGGAATTTAAAAGGCATATATCTCCTTATGGAGATACTAAGGTGGGTCCAGTGTCAGCAAAGCCATGTTACTGTGCTGGAGCACATCAGCAAACAGCAGTGGGTTATGGTTGTCTGAGCTGGCCTTACTGCATGGGTACAGCTTAAGCTTCTCTGCACCTTTAGGTACCCTTCCGTGCAAGAACTGGCAGTGTCATTGTTCTCAATGTAAGTCACACTCCATTATAGCAATGCAGTCCTGGAGGAAGGCTCAGTGCTCTAGGGGTGAAAAACAACGTGTATTCATCCCCAAAATCTGTTAGCCTCATAGCTGTAATAAATGCATTCAAATCTAGAGTGGGGGCTGACAGCAATTCTGCTCTCCCAAATTCCTAATCATGCTGCCCTTAAGCCTTCTCTTCAATTCGCCATACCTTCAGCAGTGCCTGCCTCGTGTAATCCAAATCGACCTTTCCTCCATCCTGAGCAGTACAGGCATGCTGTTTGTGTATCTCCAACCTGTTCTGATCACCATTCAGAACAAGCAGCGTTTCTGAAGCATTCAGCATCTTCACAGCATTACACAAGCATTAACTTACATCAGCTCTCCAGCCAGTCAATGCTGCTTGACATAAATTCGGTTCTTGTAGTTTTAGTATGAAAGGTTGAGAGGAAAAAGTGTTGGCACAATGCTCTCACCGGCTGAAAGCCAAATCAAGTGTGGAAAATCCAAGCGGGTATAATGAGAGGTAAAGATCACCTTTGATCATACTGTCAGTGCAAGAACTCCAGTTAATATTTAAAGGCACGAGCCACTGTTCCTCATGCAATGTCTCCTGTTCTGCACAGGTAGTGTCTTGCAAAATGTGACCATTGAAAGCATTTAATTAAAAAAAAACCCCACTTTTTTCCTGTATGCAGTGACAATAAAGTCTACACAATCCCACTTCCTGACCATACTCCCTGATGTCAACCCAGATGAAGCATCTCTCTCTTCCAGAAGAAACAGAATGTTGTCAGATCTGTCACCTTCAGGAAACATAACAGCCTTTTTTCTTTCATTTGCCCATCTCTGCAGCGCCTCTCGCTTGAATGACTCCCATTTTGATGATTAACCAGCCCATTTTCAAACACCTAGAAAATGGCTTTCCCAAACAGGGAAGGGTCTGGATATTAACTCCAGCAGCATCATGTTCAAATACAGACCCATTACTGCTCTTCATTAATCATTTTGGGAGACAGTGTCTGCAAACCTAGTTTTGCAATGACTCTCCTCCGAGTTTACAGAAGTGTTTATAGCTTCTTCTGTACTGTCAGTGAAAAGCAATATCAATGTTCATTGATACATTAAAAGCTCAGGCTTCATTTCGAACTTTTCTGCCGAAGCATACCAAGATATATCGAAAGCACTGCTGTGTGCTGTCTGCTGTACCTCTTCAAACTCATCTTCCCTGCCAGGTTGGATGAAGAGGGGGTACAACCACTTGCATTTTTAAATGAAGTCAAAACACAATGAGGAGAAGCTTGGCTTTCTACAGAGATGTGCTCAGTGGCTGGATTCTGTTGTATTTTGAGAGGTTTAAACTCTGGCACAATCTACTGGTGTCTCTTTTCTGAGCACATTTCCTAATAGTCTAATAAAGATTAAAACCTTTCCTTCAGCTGAAATTTAGCTCAGCTGAAAGCTAGCAGAATTTGACCCACAGGTTTGACAGTTTGGGGGCAGGTTAGAGGCAGACATGCAGATGCACAGAATGATCTCAAGAACCTTCAGAAGCTCAGCAAGAAGGAAACAGTAAAAATACAGCAAACAAAAAAATGCTAAATTCAGAAAAATTAGAATGAATATACCCATGGAAAACATGCATAGGGGTCATCTCAGGAAAACCCACATAAGTGGATGGATGTTCGTGCCCTTCTCCTTTCATCCCTCATTGTTTTGCAGCCACAACCAGAATTGAGCTCCCCCCCTTCCCTAGGGTGAATTCAATCTCCCACCCTGTCAGCAGCTGGCACCTCCTCAGCACTCACAGAGACATTTTGGGCACTGCCAAGACTATTTGCATTGCCAGAAGAAGGATTATTATCTGCTGAATCAATGAAACCTATGTCAAACTCAACTGTCCTTCCAATACTCTGAGCACTTTATTGCTGCATGTGTCTGAGGGAATGGGAACTGTTCAGTGTTAAATACTGAGGCACAACCTATGCACTATTGCTGCAGGTGTTGTATGCTCTAGATTGAAGTCACCGGCATGGGAACCTGAAATAGATGCAATAGGTATTTGTAGTTGTCGATGCGTTATGTTTTGAGTTAATAAAGTGAGGGGAAACATTCCATCTCTGGAAATGAAAGGACAGTCACAAAGCTTAAGAATTCCACAGTGTCACTGTCTGGGCTCAAGTTATAAACCAGCTATAGCAGTAAGGCTGCATGTGGAAATTTTTCAGGTGACCTCAGCAGAGAGAAATTTGCATAAGTTCCCTTTCCAGTAATGCGTTATCCAAACGCACACTCACACATGCTACACGAATCCTGGCAGTTGGCCTCCTGAGTGGAGAGGGCTGAACACATGGCAGGCACTGTGTGTGAAGTATACTTTGCCCCAAGCTGCTTGAAATCCCAAAGATTTCCAAAAGGATTGCAAATGTTACACTGTAGGTTGGCCACTTTCATCCTATGCAGTAATCCAAGTTCTCCCTCTAAATTCTGCTAGTATTTTTAAACAGGGCTGGTGCAACCCATATCTATAAATACTCCTCTTCTATACCAATATTTGAGATCCTAGCTGACAAAATTATCTCTGTTAATGCACTGTTTTATTTATTAGGTATTAATTCTTTTCAGTACATATCTCTTTTCTTGCCCTTCTTGTCACTGCTGGGTGGCTCTTACTAGAACACACTAGGACTACAGGGATTTACAGAAGAAACGTGTGTTTTTCCCAAACCGAGAGTCCTGTAGCTCACAGCCTGCAGTGTTTCCAGGATGTGAAATAACACAGTCAGCAGGACAACATGTCAGTCACTAGCACAAGCCAAAAATAGCATGTGTAAGGCCAGACTCAAAGGGCTAAAATGGTGCACTTAGAGCAGATGTTTAAAAGCTTGTGCACAAGTGATATGCTTATTAGCCAGCCTGAATCAACTGCAAAAGACCTCTGGGAAGTATTAAAACTCTTGGCTAGGACATTCACTTCTCTGTTGGCGGCACTGGGGCTTATTCATACTTAATAGTAAAAAGAAAAGAGCTAACCTGGGCTGAAGACTTGCTCAGAGATCTGGACATGGCGTCATTCTTGTTCTGTGCCAAGTGCTCATGAAGTGCAATAGGAATTCGATCTCAGGAAGAACTAAACAGGGATATTTATGGCTCAAGAGAGTGTTGTCTTAAGGAGGATAGTGTAGAAGCAACTGCTTGATAAACGGAGAAATTCAGGAAGGATAATAGGTGGGAGGTTTTACAACTGTAAAAGACAACATATGAAGAAGCATCTGAAGAAAGAAGGCCAGGAGATTCCTGATTGAGACAGCCTTGGTGACAGGACTCAGCACACTGGCAATCCCAGCCTCATTTTGCCTCTATTCCCAAATCTACAGGAGTGCCACACCCTGACACATTTTATTTCAGTGAGAACAGGCTGTATTGATAACTTTGTCTTTTTTTCCCATTCCTCCAACACAGTATCTTGATAACATTCCCTGATGAGCAAACCATTTCCTATCTACCTTTACTATTTCTGTAACTTTACTTTTGTACCTTTTCTAGCTATAAAACTGTCTTCTGCTTGTTACCATAGCAAGAAGGTGCCCTTATGTGCCATTCACAGTGAGAAACCAGAAGCCCTAATACTCCACTTTAAAATTTTTACAACCTAAAGTGTGAAAACATTAGCTAATCATGAAGGAGAAAGCCAGCTTTCACCCTGAAGTATGGATGCTTGCAACCACACTCCTCAGTCACTAAGCTTTGGCCAAGCAGCACTGCTTTTTGTTTCATTTTTACTCCTTTCTTTTCTCCCCATCACAAGAAAAAAAATACCATTGGAGCTTTTTCTATGTGCCAGATTTGCAAGTAGCAGGCTGGGAGTAATTACATCATTAGTTTCCATGCCCTCCTTCCCACACCTATGAAGAGCGGCACATTATAAATAAGGTTAGTCGGACTGAGCACTAAACAAACTATTTAGCTGGGCAAAGAACAGAGAAGAAAAAGATCAGGGTAGTGGAGGAAAAAGACTGGGAATGGTGAAGGAAAGCAAAATAATAGGGGCTTTTTATTTTCTCTCTTTCTTTTAACAGAAATGAGTCGCATTTATTTTCTCTGGTCTTAGCTGAAGCAAGGCAAGCGCTTGGACGCCTGCTGAGGCAAACTCCATAGTGATGGTGTTTGCTCTTGGTTCTGTGAAGAACAAGGAATATTTTCTGATACAAACCAACCACTGCGGTATTAAAAACTCCATCTAAATACAAGAAATTGTTTTCTGGCCTGTCTGGCATGGCTATGGAAGAGCTCTATTGAGGACAGATAAGAGAAGGCAGAGTATTGTGGAGCTATTTTCTTGCACAAGAGGGCAGGAACTGAGAAATTATCACTGGTACAGCTGAAAAGATCAGGTTAAGTACTGGAACAAAAGCCCACTGAGAAATTAATTTGTAAACTTTACAGAGAGTAAGAAAATGAAATCTAGCTAAATGAGTTAGTCATATTTTCCCCCTAACAGTAGTAAGCATGAAATACTGAATTGCAATACAATCATGCACTCGTATACCATCAGTGTGTTAACTGGCTCATTCACACTAAAGCAAGGTTGTGAGCAACAGGGAGCTTTCATTAAAGGCTGATCTCAAAAGTGGGTTTAGTCAGCATTTACCTTTTTCAAGCACTCCTAGTAAGACATGAAGCTGGGAGGGATATCCTGGAAAGCCTGGTGGTATGGGCAAGCCAAGATGCCTGTCTGTTGGTGGTGTGGATTATAAGAATGCTATCTGTACATTTTGCTCCTCGAACACATTGGCTCTAGTTCCCTGTCAACACCTGAGCTACATTGCTCTGATTGGATTTAGCACCTGGAAAAGATTATTTTCAAGAATGAGGAACCAGCAGTACCATGTGGTGCAGCTGGTGTCATCCTAGGAGTGAGAAAGGAGGCTGGCAGAAAACAAGGGTTTGACCTATATAGAAAGATCCATCTGTCCAGGGAAATATTCCTATACTTCCTAGAGTCAGCTTCCTCACCCACTTCACCTGCTTGTACTCTGACAGCTCTGCAGAAATGCTCTGTGCTTTTGTCAAAAGGTTTTTCTTTTCTCCTTCTAGAACCTCTTTCTCCCAAAGTATGGTGCTAGGGGAGGCTTAGCCATCCATACCTACCATCCTCCTGTGGTTTTTCAGCAGCATTCCCGGAGTTCCCTTAAGGCTGTCCTGCTCAGTCATTGCTTTGCCTTGCTGGCTGGGGTTTTCTCTTTCCTTATTTTTTAACTTCGGCTGCCTGCAATTCACATGAATTGCTGTTTTAATAAATGGACCTTTTCCTACACCAATCAGAGAAACATATGGAATATGGAGAAATAAATGACAAAGCAGACCCATGTCTTTCATACCGTCATTGGCCTTCATACCTTGCAAGAGAGGAATTTCCTCCAGCTGGTTTCATCATGGTTGAATGATCTTCAGTATTAGATGCAGAGCAAAAGTTAGAGATCATGCCACCAGAATCCTTTGTACCTAACATTACAAATGGTTCACCTGCAAATGGAACCAAATGTCAGAAGATTATATCAACTAAATGAAGATATTACCACAGCTACTCATGTGGAGCTCAATGTCCCAGACCTTTTCTCTTATTATTTCAAAAGCACTCCCATTCCAAAAGAAGGTAGATCTTTTTCCTACTCAACAGTGGGGAAACTGATGCTGTAGAACTGAAAACACGATTGTGGTGCACGCTGTGTGAGAAGCAGCCACTTGCTGCCTTGGAAACATTGAAAAGACCGTGTCTGTGATTCTAGTTTCTCTTTCTCTCACCCTCTAATTATGTAAGCCCCACTCATTTAGGTTTGGATTCAGCCTGTTTTTCTTCCTAGTATCCATTACACCATTAGGCTGCTGCAATGTCTGAATGACCTCGTGGGAGGGTAAAAAAAAATTGGGGTCAATGGAGGAAGCAGGATGTTTTTCCTGGATGCATTTTATTATAAGTGGGGTGCAATGGAAGAAATTCACCCTGTCAACGGTGGTGCCAGTGTTACAGCAACAGCCACCCCTCCTGTTTAGCCATCAGCGTGGCTGAACTGGTAATTTAGATGTAATTGGGCACCACTGATTCTAGTTAATGGGGCTCCTGATAAATAGCTCTCCTGCCTAATTGGTACAGTTACTAGAGAAGGGACTGGCCCAAAGTGTGAAGCAATACAGGCACCTAACTCCCACTGAAATCAATTACGCTGAAATCAATGAGAGTTAAACAGCTGAATAGCTTTAAAAATCTGGCCCCCTGATGCACCCTAGAGCTATAATTTATCAGAACACCAAATAAATGGCATGCCTGGTTGGTTTCAATGGGTGTGATTGGTTTATAAGAGTTATTACTGGAAAGCCCCCAGCTTGTAATACATGACCCCTGTCATTTTTCCAGAATCTGAGCCTGCTGATGCACAAGTGAAAAGCAAATGTACTTGAGTTCAACTCTGCTTCAGAAGGAGATAGGGTGGTATCCAGCTTATCTTTTGATTTCGCTGTGATGAGGAAGGGGATATAGGGTTAGACATACCTCTGCTCTCATCCCATGCAGCCATTTCTGCAAGTTCTTAGCAGGGCAATTGATTTGAGGCAAAAAACTGAGGTCTTTGCTCCATCAAAACTCTCCTGGATGTCACTGGGCACAAAATCAGCATTGACCTTGAGGATGGAGCCTTTTCTGTATGCTGCAGTGATGTGAAACCACTGTGCACTGAAACTGGAGACTAGCATGAGTGCTTTATGCTTTCAAAGAAAAAAGATAATTCAATTAGGGTGTACTGGCACTTGCTGTCATGACCTTATTGCTCTGTTACAGCTGCTAAGTGGAGTACCTTATCCTTCTCTAACTGTTGTAAAGTTCTTCGCTGCTTTGCACGTTACTGCATTCCTCAGTAGCCCCAGATATTAAACTATGTCTCAGTCCCTATGTCCCTGAGAAACTGAGTCACACCAGGACTGCTACTGCAAGGACATTTGCTTCTGCAGGGGTCAGTATTTAAAAGTGCCATGTAGTGAACATTATGCTAATAAATGACTGATTATGTCCCACTGTAGTAACACATTACCATTGTGTTTGGGATTTTAATCACAGCACATTTCAGTCAGTTTCTGCCTACTCTTCTATTTCCTCATGCCCATTGATCTTTTGGCTAAAGGGTCTTCTCAGAGGTGTTAGCTGAGAAGACATAAGAAACTGTATTTCCTGATGTGAGGGTCGGGGTGACGGTTTGCAGAATAGCCTTGGAGGAGGATTAGCTGTTGTGGTTTAACCCCACTGGCAACTAAGGACCACACAGCTGCTTGCTCATTCCTGCCACCCTCCCAGAGGGATGGGGAGGAAAAACAGGAAAAAAAAGGTAAAACACAAAACCACCCAACAGTGGCACAGTACATTTGCTCACAAGCTGCTAACTGATGCCAGCTTGTGCCTGAGCAGTGGCTGGCACCGTCCAGCCAACTTCCCCAGCTTATATACAGAGCATGACGTTCTATGACATAGAATATCCCGTTGGCTTGTCTGTCTGGATCAGCTGTCTTGGCTGTGCTCCCTCTCAGCTTCTTGTGCTCCTTTCCAGTGGCAGAAGATAAGGTACTGAGAAGCCCTTCACTCAGGATAAGCACTACTGAGCACCAACTAAAACATCGATGTGTTATCAACATTATCTCAGACTTAAAACCCAAACACAGCACCTCACCAGCTACTAGGAAGAAAATTAACTTTATCCCAACAGACCAAACTCATCTTTGCCACAGTGGCAGAGCCTTCAGTTGTTCCCAAGAATCCCAGCACCTCCATATTAAAGCAGGGTTGTTTGTAGGCTTTGATGGATTAACTGTATTTCTTCATTTATAAAGCTGTTTTCATGATGGCTCATAACCTGTCAAAGCAGATGTCAAGTGTCAGTCTTTTAGAGTGTGACAAATAATTTCCATTCTGAGGTGGCTTTATGTTGCTGATGTGCCATCAAAGACATCAAATTCTGGCATCCATACTTGATGACAGTATGTAAACTCTTCAGTGATCTACATATTGGCTCAGGGACCGGCTTTGTTCTTTGCTGCTCAGAATAGCAGTATTTCCTCACCCCTCCAGTGAATGACATGTTTCTCACATTTTTGTGGCGCAGCTTGGTCAAAAGGCTCAAAGGTGTGAAAGAAAAGTAACAACAAAAAAGTTGGATCACTCATTCCAAACATAACTCTAGTTGGCACTGTTTATATTGTCCTTGTTGAACATGCCAGTGAGCACTTGAGTTTGTCACGCCGTGTGGCACAATCTGCTCACAGCTGTGCTGCCAAGGATAAACCAGTCTTTTTCTCCTCTCATGATACCCAAGCATCTTCACACAGCCAGCCCTCTAGTTTGCTCCAGCTTGAGGCAGACAGCAGGCACTGAGGAGACGGGATGATTATTGCTGAAGACCTGCTCAAACGTGAAATGAAGATCTAGCTGCAATGGAGGTGTCTTTAGAGTCCTTGAAATCCTGATTGGATGGAAGGCAGCTAAAGATGCAAGTAGTCTCTAGTTGGATTTTTTGAACAACAAGGACACTTCATTCCACATGAGAAGAACACAGGGGTTTGAAAAAGAAAAAGCCACAAGGTACCTTTATATACTTCAGTCTCTTTGGAAAAAGCACCCTGAATTCCTGCTTAAAACCCCCTGGTGAAATGCTCAGTTTTGTGCAACTGGTGTGTAGCTGCCACCAAGAACTGAGCTCATGATTCAGATGGGTTTGTTTTCTCAAAGGTGCCTGGAAGGAGCACATCTCAAACAATAGTGGTGTATGTTTGGACTCATGTTTGTCTTTCTTGTCTTCTTCACCATAAGTTTCTTTTTGCTTCCTTGAGGCAGCAGGCATGCCCTTCAATATAATCTGATCTGCTGTTCCATAAGCAAACTTAAGTCACATTGTTCCAGTGATGGCAACTGGGAAGTATCCATCAATATCTTGCTTATCAATGAAATAACACATCCATGAAGCTCCTTCAGGTCCTCCCCACCTTTACCCACAACAGACCCCAGGTGTTGCCTTCTCTCTTCTTTGTTTCTTTGCTCCAAAACTGATGAATTTCCAGTACTGGGAAATGTTTCTGTGAATTTCTGTATTTCTTGGAATGACCTTGCTGGCATTTTGACCACAGTATGTGAAAGACCTGAAATGCTTGCAACCTCGTAAGAATGAATTTAATAAATATGTAAATCAATCCATGTTTATTTATAGCCTGGCAGAACTCAAAGACCTAGATTTCAGCCAAAACCTCTGTGTTATCTACTATTTCAAGTGGCTTGACAGTTTAGAATCAAAACCACCAGGAGATGAACATGTACAAAAGGACATTTTTTTATGAAGAAGCCCAAAACAACTAAATTACCCATCATTTCCTTCTGTGCTCCAGTTTAAAAAAAAAAAAAAAGAAGAAAGAAAAAAAAGCTTTTTTCCTTTATTTTTTCTTTGCATGCTTATAAGGCATTAAGCAACATACTGTTGATTGTACAAAGGTTGGTTAATATAGAAACATGTACCTCCATTCCCCCCCATAGTGGTACACAGAAGCTCCATTAAGGTGGGCACAGTGACGGACACAATACCTTTTTTAATGGTGCAGCTGTAAGGGCCACTTTGCAATTATTTATATATGCATAATAAATGATGCCTGGATCAGAGAATTACACTGAGGAGTGAAATCAAATCAGCTTAAAAGGGGGGAAAATAAGAAGCCCCAAAATTAATCCAACACAGGTCTTTCAAATCTTGTTTTTGTATTTTTCATCTGTGGTGGTATTTCCTTTATTCCCCTTCAGTCATGCCAGCTATTTCTTCTGTCAGACACTAACAGTATCTGACTGACTGACATTATCTGTCTATTGACTGCCTTGCTTCTTAACCCTCTTAGATTTGCAGCCCCCCTAAGCATTTTTCAGCTGAGGACTTTAAGCCAGCTGACAAGGAGCAGTAGTCAGAGCTACTCTTCATGAACCCCTCAGAAGTAAACTGGAAACCTCAGAAGCCTTAGGTGAATAACCCTGATTCTATAAGATAGATATTTACTTAACACCATTGATGTTTTAGGTGTCATCAGTCTCTAGTTCAGTGAAATAGTCAATAAGAAACTTGGCAGAAAATGCAGAATGAGATTGTTCTGGACATTAAGAAGTCAGATCTATACCTGGATCCATTTTCTGTCTTCCTGGGCTAAGACAGACTTTCCAAGGGGGTGCATTCTGTCATTCAGGAGGACAGCTGTGATCCAGGCATCATTTACACCCTATGTGGGTGGATAAAGAGGACAGTCTCTCCAGCCTCTCACAGTCATGACAGACTTCAGCTTAGTTATATCCCATTTCTGTACTAAATGGTTACCTCTTGAGCTTGATTATACTTTATTTTGCACCTAAAGTAGTATGGGAGACATATGCTCTTGAGTTCCTCACTGCCAATGAATTGCACTTCCCTGAATCATGCCAATTTAGTGTGTGTTTCCAGTCACCCCATGTAACCACCACTTAACATGCAAGCTATGATTTGCATAATTCTCGGCAGCTTAGTCTTCAGTGTTAACTTTGCCCCATGGAAATAATCAGGAACACAGCATATTGCTCAGTTTTGTCTTCCCATCATTTCTTAAACAACAGTAAGAAAACTCTATGGTCATAGGTAGAGACTCAGCATTTCTACAATGTTCAGATGTCAGTCAGGTTTGCTACCTCTGCTAGACTGAAGGGCTTTTTTCCCCAGGCAAAACCTCAAAGCTGAGATTTTGAGGAAGATGCATCCACCAATTTGATGCAAGTTCTTCACAGTCAACAAGTTTAAGGACATATGGATATATGAAGTTGTGTTGGTTTAATTTACAGTGTGACCTAGTTTTATCAAGCTAATTATGGCTTCTGTAATGGTTTGAATTTCCTTTACTTCATTTAAGATTAAACTGCAAGTAACAGATTTAGGCTGGAATGCAATAAAACCATTTCAAAGTAGAAAAAACGTCTTGAAGTGGTAGAAAAGACCACTCCAACTTACAGCTGGCTTAGTTACACTAGACTAATCAGTGTGTAGACTAATCCTGGGAATATTAAAAGTCATTCCTTTTTGGATATTGTGCACCAGTGACAAAGGAAGAACACTGCCCCTCCATTCATGTTCCCAATGCTCTTATGAGATGTTAATGAAGTATTTCATTCTTTAGTGGGACCACTGGGATTGCAGTTGTCTGTATTTTATTTCAAGTGTTGCTCATTTTCCAGGGATCAATACCTAGTTCTTAGAAAAGATAGGAAAAATTCCAGTAATGTAAGGCAGAGGATTACTACATACAAGGACTGGTATGCAGGTAATGAAATCTGCTCTACAGTGTGAGCCAATTCACAGTTCTTCACAACATTGATCTTCCTTTTCAAGATGCAGGGCAGAAAGACAAATCATGTCGTGTAACATAAACTATCAAGACATAAGAGTGGCCCAGTAGCTTATCACAGAATCCATCAGTCATTTCACAACACAGCTTTAGTGGTGCTCTGGCAAGTGAGATAAAAAAGCCAGCACACAGGACAATCAGAGAGGCCACTAACTTCTCAAAAGCTGATGCCAGGATTTGTTGCCACCAACCTGCTTGACTTTCTCCAGAAGAGACTTTGTGTTTAGCACAAGCAGTGAGTGTACCAGACAAAAGAGGTTTTGGCAAGACTTTAGTCCATTCAGTATCCAGTTGCCATTACTTGAGAGATTGGCGTGAACAAAAGCTGCAGCATTTAAGCACTTTACAATATATTTGTTGCATTTTATTTTAAATGCTTATATATTTCCTGTGCTGTAGCAGCCTGTTTTGTCTGGATATCTTCTAGTGCAAGAGTCTCCCATGGGAAATTTTTGCCTGTCTCAGGAGTGACAGTGAGATGCTATTAGAACAGAAGCCAGAAAGGGCTGTGGGAAAAAGCCATGATTTTCATGTGTCACTGCTGGCTCTTGTCCCTAAACCAGGTTCATCCCTATCCTCTAGGCTCTGTGAACTTTCCAGTGTCATACAGCAAATGTGCTTTTCCTTTCCTACCTCAAACCATCTGGAAGAGCTGTTTTCAGCTGCTATGTGAAACACCGGAATGCAGGCTGGAAATTTTCAAACAGACTACTTTCCACCATTAGAAATTTGCCAATTCAGTGAGAAAGCAACCCAATCTGCTGGAATTCCTGTGTAAATGCACCAGGTATCTAAAGAAACCTTCCTTAGCCATGTTTAAACCCTGCCTGGTTTTCTGCTGGGCTAGCACCTCAGAAAGCCTTCTGGCAGTCCTAGCAAGGCTTTGCTTGGCAGCAGCTCTATTTTAGAATTGCTTTTATTAAAAAATATGGCACATACCCCAGAATGGGAATGTCAGTCTCTAAATTATGGTACTGCACCAGTGTGGTTGGTGGCTGTGTTTCTGTAACTCCCCTAATGTGATCCTCATACGTGTGGTTGGTAAAGCTCTTCCCCAATTGCTTGGAGATTTCAAGACCAGACACGTGATTTTCCTACATCATTTCTTGTAATACTAATTGCTTAATTATAGCTGACAATATGCTGTATGCTGATCCACATACTGCAAGACAGAAGAGCTTGTAAGGTGTGAAATAAAACTCTATGTTGTATTGAGTGGGGATGGAAATACAGCAAAGACATATGGTCTGTGCCTTTAAGCTGGAATTAGAAATAACCTGGGAATCATGCCCTGAAAGGAAGCCTGTCCCGCATATTTCTGGATGACAAAGAAAATAAGTGTTGTCGTTTATAGCATTTTAAAAGGTGGCTGGGAGACACTCAATGCTTTGCTCCTGCCAAACTGAGCTTGCAGTGACAAGCTGTCATTCAGAGAGAGGTCAGAAAGAACCTGAAATCTTAGTTTGGACCAAAGCAGGTTTTGAACAGAAAGGTGGATCTGTGAATTGTGATCACGAGAGCACTTTGATTTCAGTGGAGTCCATAGTGTAAAAGGCAGAAGGGAGAAGATCTAAGACATGTTCAGGGAAATCCCACCCCAACCTTCTCTATGAAAGGTGGGAGTCCCACCCCAATCAATGCTCTGCATCATTTCCATCATCAATTGCTTCCAGCAAGATAAGATCGGCTTCTCCAGAGGGGCTATATGCAATATAGCATCTCTTGCAGGCCCAGAGATGGTTTCTCATTGTTTCCTGTGAAAATCAGATGATTTGTGCCCCATTGTAATAGAAATAGCAGAGTGCTCGTGATGCTCCAGTAGCTGTCCAAGCCCAAAAGCAGAGCTGGCAACCTCCCACTGACATTGTCCAAAAAACCCTTGCTGTATTTTCGCTGCTAAATGAGGCTATGGACAGAAGCATTGAGGCCATTCTCCCTGTCAGTTCCAGGGATGGGTCTTTCAGAGAGACACAATTAATCTGTAGTGATTACTGCTTTTCTCCTAACCAATAACTGCCAAGCAATTAAATCTGGGGAAGGAAGAGCAGCATGGGTGGCTGTGAGGAAGGGAACTGTCAACCCCAGTGCCTGGCAATGCTAAACTTGCTACATCACCTGTGAGTTTCAGTTATCAAAGCACTATATTCTGATACATGATAATTATGCTTCCATCTCTCTTTTTTCCCCCTTTCATTTGTTGCTGCCATTGAATTTCAGGCATTATGTGTCATAGTTGAGAAAGACTTGAGAAATACATTAAAAGCTTCCACAAAAAAGAGCCATCTTTCAGACAAATGTACAAAGAAGAAACTGGTCCCCTCCAATGATTAATACCAGTAACTATTCACCAAGCCAGGTGCCAGGCTTTGCAGTAGGATCACAGTATTAAGGGGTGTGATGAGTAAGGTCTTCTAGCCCTGAACCTAGGAACTAAATACATCAGGAAATGCATGGGCAGCAGCCAGCAGAAATACAACATTAGTTTTAGTTACTGAACTACTAAAGCATCTATTTTCACTGGCAGGCTGGAAGTGCCAAGCCTTCATAAATCTTTCCTCGGAGGCAGTACCATAAGCACCACAGGTTTAGATTTAATCCTCTGGGTTGTTGTAGTCTTTCATCCTCAAGGGGATTCAGATGAACTCACTTCCAACCTGTATCTGGATTATGTCTGTGGGAATTTTGGACAAAACCACCTGAGAGATTTAGTCAACCAGATGTGTAACCAAGCTGTGATAGCTTCTAGCTATAGATTAAGTACTGGTGGTGAATATTTAATCTGCTGGCTGATATATGGTACAGAGATCAGGAGTTTATTGCAGTCACTCTTGAGCAGAGCTGGTTCAACAGCTCAGGCTGCAGTTTGCACTGGAGGCTGGAAAGCAGCACTGGTTCAATGTGCTTTGTGTGTCATGAAGCAGCTCAGTAACCCCCCAGTATTCAAACAGAAATCTCCTTCCTTGAAATATCACTTCTTGTCTCTACAAGACTTAATTTGTACCGTATATAGTGATGACCCAGATTTCCAGCACAGAGAGTATCCGTTAGGTCAGAGCTCTGTGTATTTCACCGTAGGAGCTGAGAATGACTATGGCTTGGACGAGCGGTCTGCTTGATGAAATGTTTTCAGTACATATGCTGTTGGGTTTTTCCCCTTTCAGCCTCCTTCCCAGAAAAAGGAGCCATGAAGGAATGAAACACCTCTGCCATCCTGCCAGCCTTGACTCCTGAGCCTCCTGCTCTGATCCCACACAAGCCAAACTCTCCTTGAAGTTGTTGCACTTCAGTAATTCCATTGAAATGAATAAGATTTTTGCAGTATGCTCAAGAAGAAAACTTGCAATACAATTTATTTCAGATATGCTTACTTCATGCGCCTTTTTTTTACTGGCAAAAGGTGTATTTAGAGCATTCTTCTTCCTTCTATCTCTCTTGTGGGTGTACCTCTTGTGAAACTTTCCATTGTTGGAAGTGCCTGTAAAAAAAGACAAAAAAGAGACAAGCTGAATGACAGATTTGAGCTTGTGAGACGTGTAGAGAGAACATGGGAATTTAATGCTGCCTTTGGACACATACAGTTCTTAAGGTCCTTAAGCTTTAGGATGTAAGCCTAAAACTGAACAGCATTTTTATCAGAGAGCCAAAAGGAACGTAAATTGTTCCTTAGTGATGGAGATCTAAGATACAGAGAAATTAAATGATATGCCCCTAGAATCACACATGGAGACACAGAGAGTTTTAGCATCAAGCCACAGGTTAGTACATTGGCCACTGGCAAGTCTTTCTTTGTGGTTAGTCTGCTGCTAAAGTACTAAAGTAAGCTAAAATACTAATTTCCATCCAGAAGTCTGTAGAAAGCCAACATTAATCTTGAGCTCAACTGCTGTATTTGATCTGCAATTGCAAAGAAAGGTTTTGACATCATTGATCCAAAACATCTCACCAGCAGAAGATCCTTGTACAGAGACTATATCTACATGACAGCCCAGCAGAACTCCACACCCCCCAGTAGTTTCTGTTTATGATGACAGCAGCAGGAAATTCAGCTGGTTATCACCATTTGAATTCTTATATGGGACCCTGCATGGGCTTGCTGAAGGCTGTAATGTAGCAACCACACTGTCATCAGAGCCTAAGATAACTAAGCATGGTAGAAGGAAAAAGAAAGCAATTACTTATGAAACAAACCAGCAAGGACAGGGAAGTGATGCACCCCTGTTACGTTCCCATATTCATTAGATAATTTCTCTTTTTTATTGTTAGTTTTATTTCAGGGTTTTATGGCTTTCTAAGTGCATAATATTGAACATGCAATGGTTCATTTAATTTAGAATAAAATCACTAATTCACTGACATCTAACCAAGTCTCAGAACTATCATCCTGCAGCAAAGTCAATCTTCTCTTGCTGTGTGGTGTTCGAGAGCTACAAACCACAAGTAATCCTCAGCCCCATTGATTGCTATTCTTAATGGAAAAAGGAAGGACCTGAAGAGACACTGCTTTCAGGAAAACCAAACTCCATCTCTTCTCTTAAAATGTCATGCCTGTGTCTTTCTGTTACTTCTCAAAACTAATCTGCCTATTAAAAGCAGGATTTGGGGTTTTTTTAAGGATCTAAGGGTATTTCTCCATAGTTTGACCTGAATTTGATACCGTGATTAACAGATGAACCTCAATACAAATGCACCTCAATTATTATTGAAGTTTATTCTCTCCTCCCAGATGAAAATACAGTGGGGCAGATCTTTTGCAGCTGAGCCACATCAGACTTTAACCTGAGACCTCTCTCGCTAAGAAACTTAGCCTCTGGCTGTCTCCTCTGCTTTCTACCTGGTACTGACTTATTCTTTGCACTTCTATGAACACAACTCTCCATGCTCCTCATTCTTCATCCGTGAAATTGTCTTATAAAAACCAGCATTAAAAGGATATTAAGATTGTATATTCAAGTGCGGCATGTGTAAGATAAGCACTGAGCTCAGTTTGCCTAACCAATCTTCATTCAGTCCCTTTATATATATGAACTCTCCATAAGTAAAACCCACAATTTTTCCCCTACAAGATCTGATCTGGAAGATATCTTATTAGGAAAAGGATTCAGCAGCTTCACTGTGAACATCACCTCTAGTTCTGCCTCTAATGAGAGTATCATTGTTCTGATAAATGCTGTGGTATCTTCATGAAGCGTTAGATATGAGCTGTCATTACTGCATAGACTGACAGTGTATGCATTAGTGCATACATCACTGGATCTCCAGGGAGAGGTCCTTTTCAGGCCAAGATAGAGACTAAGCCAAAAGAGCAGCACTAATGGGGAGATGACAAATGTTTGCTCTTGGGCATCCGAAGATGCTCATGATCCTGGATCCCAGCCGTCTTCCAGGAAGACCAATTTATTTAGGCTGACTCAGATAATTAAATGCATGAGTAAAAAAAATCTTCTCACTCTGTCTCTCTTTTTTCTTCATGCAACTGCAGATCTCTGAACTTTGCTTGCATTGTGTTGTTCAAGCATTATCTATTTTCTCTGCTTTAGAAGCACAAAGTTAAGTCAACTGAATATTTGGTCTCTTCAAAAGGCCATAAAGAGGATCTGTCCTTCAAAATACCAGTAGATATTCCCTAAAAATGGCAAAAAGTACCCAGCCACATACAGGAGACACAGCATAAGCACATCAAAGGGTCAAAGCGTTTGATCTGAAAGGGACAGCAAGTGAGTCTATGCCCAATAGTTTGGGCAGCTTAGCTCTTACTTTGAGGAACACAGCCTGAACACCTGCCTCTAGCATCAGGGAAATAGTCCCATAAGATAGAATCTTGCTTCTCTGTTTAGCAGCCCTCTTTCCACCCCAAGAACAGATTCTGTCTGACCTTTAAGTATGGCAAATCAGCAGGGAAATAGGCTCAGTCCCAGCAAGCAGCTGTGAACACTGCTGGGGTGGCATCCTCAGGACTGTGTCCAGTCTGTGCAGGGTCCTTCCATCCTCTCATCCAGAGCGGTAGTGACCACATCAACGTGCCTGTGGGGTTTGGGTGTATCTCTGCCAAGAACTACTCAAACCCTCGTTTCCTTAGGCCGCTCCTCCTTTTCTAGATACCCTCGCCATCTCAGCAATACCTCCTGGTTTGGGGACTCACAACAAAGAAAGAGGGAAGAGCTGCAGGGAAACAGGAGAGGATGCTGATCCCAGCGAGTTTTCCCCATCAGCTTCCGGAACGCAGTGAACTCCTGTCAGCGGAGCAGAAGCCAAAAGGCCTTTAGAGGAGCATTTTGGAACCATCCTACCAACAGACATGCTCTTGCAGTGTGACCTTTGACCCATGAACTTCAACCTTTTCTCCATGAACTGCAACCTATTATCTTTGACCTATGATCTCTGACCTTTGACCCTGACCTTTTGCCATTACAGGTTTACCTTCAACCCGTGACCATTAAACACTGAGTTTTGATATTTTTTTACCCCTGAACAGTGACCTTTGACCTCTGGAGTTTCAACCCTAACCTGTAAGCTTTGAATCACATGACCTTTGACCGCCGATTGTTGTCTGTTTACCCCCGAACTTTGACCTTAGATTGCTGACCTTTTGCGCTTTCCCTGCCGATCCTGAACTGCAAGCTTCAGTCTGTGATTCCTGACCCCTGAACTTTGACTTATAACGTTTTCATTTTACATATGACCTTGACATTGAACTTTGATCTTTGACCTATGACCTTTGCTATCCTAGCCTGTTGCCACCACCCTGGACTTCTACCTTTCCTGTCTAATGCTGACCTCTGACCCTTGATCTATGACCTCTGACCAGTAAACATTGCCCTTCCATCTCTCCATTTTCCACCAAAAGGATTTACTGATGGAGAGCCAGCAACAAAAGCCCCAACAAAAGCCATAACAAAAGCTGAGTGGACGCCTGCTCCTCACCTTCAAAACAGATGACACTTAAGAATATGAAGCATTGCTTGGCATCAAGGGAATTGCTTTTGCTTTGCAGCACCTCTGGGTATGAGGAACATTGGTCCTGTTCTCCTGGCATGGCCAGCAGTAGAGGAAAGCCCATGGGTTGCCCTAGGAGAATACTCACTTGCAGGTGACTCCATTCAGATGGAGATGATGGAGCTTTTAAGAGGCACTTGGGAAGGAGAAGAAAAGAGCATAACCTTTTCAGTAAGTGATTTTGACAGTGGTGGTCAGTCCAGCATATCCCTCTCACGTAATTAATCAAGACCAAGCATTAGATTTGCTATCGTCTTCTTTAATAGCATTACGGCAATCCAAGATTTAAGCCAGTGCTTTAATGTCCTTGCCTTGTTTAATACCATTATTGCATTACAGATTTAAGGTAGCACTTAGGTGGTAAATTTTCAAAGCAATGTCTGGGATTTAATGTCAACAGAAGTTCCACCACTAAATCTTCTGCTCCACTTTAAAAATGTTCCTCTTAACCTCTCGCCTACTGCATAACACGTGAGCTAAATGAGATACTTTCAAGTTACTCCTCATGCCAATTTAGCCCTTCATGAGTCACAGGCCCCATGAGGCAGATTTCACTTTGATGGAGACTTTCCCATGGTGCAGATCTTGGATGATAACTGATAATCAGAGATGCTATGCTCATCTCTTAAAGCTGCACTTTCATTTGAACTCAATGGTTTTTATTCTTGATGAGAAAAGAACAAGGATTGCGGCAGGCAGTAGGAAGTGGGCATGAGGGAAGCACCCAATATCTCCTCTCCCCTTACCCATCCAGGAGTTGCACAGAACTGGTGCTGTTGCTGCTTCTTCATGCCAGATTTTGATGTCTTTCGATTCAGGCATTGAGATCCCACTGATAGCCATGAGACAAGATGTTTTCTCCTTGCTGTTTCTCAATTAAAACCAAAATGAGATTTCCTTTTCTGTGCCCTGTCTGTCTGATTTTCTCCATTTTTAAGTCTACCCTGGACGTAGCTATTATTCCTATAAAATTAAGGGCCATTGTACCACTAGCAGCTCTTTAGTTGAAACATTACTTAAACCTCTCCTCAGCTGACAAGCTTGCATCACAGCACCCAACTAGGAGCAAGACTCAATTACCTAAAGAATATCTCTCCTTAAACAGAAATCTAATCAAATCTAATCATTCAGCATCCTCCTTGGTTGCTGGAGCCTATTTTCCAACAGCCCACCTTTCTGTGCTGGAATATCAAGTCCATTCAATGGGAAAAAGAAACTGTGTAGGAAATTAAAGTCACTCCACTGTGGCACCAATCACTTTTAGCTCAGCTGCATCACTCCTCGTTACCGGGAAAATGGTTTTGGAAGCAAAATTCTGCTATTGCACCCTGGTATTCCCCCACCAGTTCTCTGAAATACCTGAGAGTACAGAGCTGTGACATGGATGGCAGGGACGAACTTTGACACCCAGGTAAAGTTAATAAGGGGAGAAGCTATGTCATTTCATGGTCTCTCTCCCTGGAACACTACATACACACAGAGCCTCCCAGCAAGTTTGACACAGCTGGAAATACTTGTATCTGAAAGTCAAAAATTATACCTTATTCTCTGACAGGCAGGAGACAAAAACAGTATCATGTTGTCTACATACTTGGTGAGATTTAACTCCTGCTAATCTCCTTTCAAATGAAACAGAAATAGTTTTCTCATATGTAATAAGAAGAATGGGAATCCTGCACCAGAATTATTTACTGAAATACCTTCCTTGACCAATCAATGAAAGGAGAAAGAAAACTAGTAATGAATAGAGAAAGAGGTGATGTGAAGCTAACAAACTATTTGTGTGGGTTTATTCCCTTTGGGCAAAGCCCTTATTCCACCAAAATCAATGAAAATAGAATAAGATGAGTTATGATTTATTGCCACAGTCAGATCTCGTTGTGGTGCATTAAAGAGATCATGATGATTACATGATAATCTTTGATTTTCTCTCAAAATGCCACAAATATAATGATGCATTTAGAGAGCATGAGATGTCAAACACCGAACTGTTTCTAAGGGAACCTATAAAACATCACATCACAAAACAAATCAAAATAGCGCCTTTCCCAATTTCTATCTTGTTTCCTTCTGACAAGCACCAGTTTTCTCAACACACTGTAATCTCAAGTCTTCACTGATGTAGAGCCAGTGTAGACATTTTTGAGGACAGCGATGTTACACTAGCCTGATTTTGGCAGAGTATGTTGCATCTGGAGCATAAATCAACTTGGCTTTCCTTGTTTCCTTCCCTGATAATCAGTGATGACTCAGAATTACTCAAAGAGTAGATACTGCTAGTTCATTTTGTTATCTTCAGTGTTGCCTTTGTCTGTGCTTGCACTAATCATGCTGCAGGGTAGCTGGATTTAATGACGGTGTCATCAGAAAGTGATACTGTCTTTTTTGAATGCCTTTTGACAATGTAACCCAGCTGATGTATTGTTCCTGATATTTTTCTGCCTATATCTTTAACATAGATGGTGCAAAGATGAAAGCATCATTGTCGAGCCTTTCTGACTACAGCTAAAATTCCTACTTGCTATCAGAAGAGATTATGTTAAACCAGCCATTCTTGGGCTGGAGGTACCTTAAAGACATACTGCGATGACAAAAAGCATTAGCAACACAAAGATGCAATTGCCTTTCATGGGAGCTTAGCTTCCAGGTATGACTGATTGTTTTAGGGCAGCAGCACTGAGAGGCTGGCCAATTTTATCAGTTGTAAATTTCCCTTTTTTTTTTTTAATTTATTTTATTGGAAAATGCTCTCAAAACACTGGTGTAGGGGGTTTGTATATTAAGTTTTTCTTTGCTAGAAGGAACGTGTCAGGATGTTGAAGTCCTGTAAAGTACTGTAAGAACTGAGCAGATGACTTTTTCAGGGGGAAGGAAGGTTGTGGCTTGGAGGACCTTAGAACTGCTGTCATCAGTTTTTACTCATCAGCAGGAAGCAAATGCATCTGCAGGATGCTCATGGCGTGTGGACAGAGGTGACTCTTTCAGATGAGCCTCCTTTAAGTTGGGAAGCTCATACCCTCACTGCTGCCAGTCACCTGCACCACCTCAAGGAACCCAGACTGGTCCCTCAGACCTTCTTCCAGAGAAATTCAGCTCAGACCAGTACACGCTGTCTATGGATGCTCTGCTACCTTTGGAGAAGAGATCTGAACACAACAGCAGCAGAAACAGAAAATGATCAGGAACTGATGAGTAGCAGAAGTACAGGATGTGAATGGAGATTGCAGTGTAAGATCAGCTGTGGTCTATGAATACTTTGGTGCAGCAGGGACAGGCTTTCCAGCACTGGTAGAAACATGCCTTGGTAGATGAGAACTGATGATGCTTGAAAAGACTTTGTGAGGCAATATAAGTGCACAAACTTGTATAAGAGTTGTACCTGGAATAAATTAATGAACAATTTTATTCCCTTCAGTGGCTATTTTGAAGAGCTGAGTTCCCTCCTTTTATTCCTGTAAACTGTTTACAACATCTTTTCAAGCATCTTCATTGTCTGAAGTTCACCCAGTAACATCCAAGGAAGATTTTTGCTATGTACATGGCTGGTGTGGAGCATGATGCAAGGATCTTGCAGAGCAATGGGTTTCTAGTGGATTGGCAGTAGATATTGTGAGCTTCTCTCAGCTGCTCTCATCAGAGTTCGCTGCTAGATAAGGAGAGATTTCTTCCTCCCTCTCAGTGAAGGCCTTCTGTGTCAGGATAAGGACTCATTGTAGGAAGAAGTTTGAGTGGTGAAGCTGCCATCACCCCCAGCCAAGAGACACCTCTGAGACAGGTATGTTTGTTACCCTGGAAGTATTTCCAGGCATTTCTTCAGCGCTCCCCATAGGGCCAAGCTCCAGCAAAAGAAGAATGGCAAAGTCGTAATTGTTTCAATGTTTTTCCAGCAGGAAGGAACTTGGAAATTTCCTTGGGAATGGTTGCACTCAAACCACCTCCTCCATCTCTTGGGTTAAAGAGAAGGAAAATCAGGACCCTCCAGCAATCCTTGTGGTTTTAAGGGAGTTATCAACACTGGCTATTAACTTCATCTGACTGAACATCCTCACTTCAGAATGAAGTTTGACATTGCGTATATGGTGGAAGAACCATGTCTTGGTGGCAGGTGGGAGACAGATACCTGTCCGTCCATGGGCAGTGGTGACATTTGTGGTTCAATGCTTCGCCCAGACCCTAATTCAACATGATGTAATGACACCTTCACCTCCTTGTGTCAGAGGCTTTAAAGAAGCAGCAGTTCTCCCCAGAACATGCAGAGAAGAGGGAGAAAGCAACGGACTATCACTAGCAACAATTAGAGAAAAAAACCCACTAAACTTTCTGAAAGCTGATGATGAAATTCAGTGTCTGAGTGTTAGAGAAGGGTGAGAAACAGAAATGTTGCCTTTTTCTCCAAGCCCTGAGAAAGAAAGGGGTCAGGCACTGCAGGGACAAAGGCACATTTCAGATTGCAGCAGCTCCAACTACTTTGGAAGTCCTAGCAGATCACCACGTGGCATTTGGAGACAGCTGCTGCAAACAGGTAAGTATCTTTAAAGAGAAAGGGAGGGAAAGGAGCCAGACAAATTTCATTACTTCCCCATCCTTTCATTTGCATGAGGGCACCCCTTTCATACTTATCTTTTCATCTATTTTTTGCACATGTGCAAATTAAGGCAATTATGGCCAGGCCTAGCCAAGGGGATATTTTAGAGAACTTCAGTCTTGCTGAAATCACAGCAGTTTGCTACTTAGAGTATAAACAGAATCCGAGTTGTTGTCCGAGACTTCAGCCAAACTCTCTCTCTGGAGATGGATGTCTGCCTTTTCCACAGGGGATTCAGCATTCCTACAGTAACATGGGAGTCTCTGATGGTGCTCCACTTATATCTTTGTGAGCTCCAGGAGCAGATACAAAGGTACAGGGACTGGAGCTCTTTGCTGGATACAGCAGTGGGAAACCTATGCTGTGTCTGGTCTATAGCACCATTGCTAAGCGCCATCTCAATGTTTCCTTTTGTATTCTACCCATATCTCTTCCCCTGGTAATACAAGTTCCTTTCTTCCTCTGACTTCTAATCTAACGACACTAAAAACTTTCCTTCCAATTGCATGCGACTCTGCTGCCTCTTTGTTTTCTCCCTCTTTCCCTCCCACCATGCTCGTCACCCCCTGCCATTTTCCCTGCCCCCCATCTTCATCAGCCCTCCCTTTCTAAAGCTCCTTTGGTTGTCTCTAAATAAATATCAGATATTGAACTACAGCTGCACTCCAGAGCCCAGGACACCTGGGTCCAATTCCTGCCAATGTTCATGAGCTTTTGTGACTCAGCTTTTCCTGACCCTCCTTCCCCATCGATAAGCTAAAGCTGGAAAAATGTAAGTGGGAGCCATGTGTCCTTTCAATTTAGGGCACCATATAAATGCAGGGTATAATTGCCATTAACGTCTTTGTGAGGTAAGGTTGGACTGACCAGATATGCTTGTGGAGGCCACTTGGCTGTCACACATGCCATTCTCATGTGAGATTTTACTACATTTATTTCCTCCCTTTTTCCCTCCCAGGCTATGGTGTGCTTGGCACAGGAGCTGCAATCCATGCAGTATTATTAGGCAATAAACAGTGCCAGTGAATGATTAAAACCCAGGCAGAGCTGCTGATATTGATTTTTTTTGAGCTCTGTAAAGAACTGCATAGGTTTTTTTAATCGGCATTACTAGGTCATCCATAGGGAATCTTCAAAATACTACTCTGCAAGAATACAAACAGTGAAGCTTTTGATTCGCAGAGGCTTTCTAGAGGCCTCATGTCCTGGGCTGCCCCTGCCAGCAGCACTAATAGGGACAAGGCATTAACTCTGAGGGTATAATTTCTGTAGTTTCTACCCTATAATGAGAACAAGTATGCCACCATGCTGGGAAGAGCAGAGAGCAAACTCTGCAGAGGGGATGCAGGAACAGACTGTGCAGACACTGATGGATGTTTGTAATATTTTTTGCCCTTCTCCCTGAAGTTTCACGTGCTGAACAGCTTCTGTCAGAGTCCTTCCCCCTCCGTCTGCTTTTCAGTCCCAGAACTCTCCTCTTTTCTGCCTGTCCTCAATTTAAACCATCCCTGTTGGCATGAAGTTTATAAGATGCGTATACAGAGAGAAAGTGGGTGTCTATCTCCACTTCTCATTAGTCCTTCAGGACTGAGAATGTCCACTTGACCTTCTTTAAGAAAGAAATTCACTACACCTACACTGATGGACTTCACACAGGAGATGAAGCACACCCCTTCACCAGCTCATGCATCCACCAGGTAGCCTCTCACCATTTAAGCTCACAACATTTCACAAGGTGATAACCTCCACCAAAACCTGATAACAAACAGACCGGACCGTTTCAGGGGGCTCTTTAACTGTTATTTCCATAGCAGTTGTCTAAATGGGGTGCCTCTTACCAGACACTTATCTAAAAGCCAGTACAATAAAACAATAACTTTGCATTCAGGTGCTCTCTGCTCAGATTAATTTATGGGTATTTGTGTGCACAGAGATAAAGAAAAATGCCTAAGGTGTATATGGGAATTGGATCCCCAGCCCTTATTAAAAGGCAACAAAATTGGTGCCTAAGAGTTGTTTGTGCCTTTGAAATGCTCTCCCTTTTAATTTCAGATGGCAAAAAATTGAATGGCTCCTCCTGCATTGAAATTTCTCTGTGAAAACAGAAGAAATAGAGCTTTCATCACACCTTTGCAGCTTAAGAACATTCAACTTAAAGACTTGGAAACCAAATCCTATTTCAACAGTCACCTAGAAGGCCCAGCTTGGAAAAGTGCTCAGAAGGTGCCTCTGCACATGCAAAACTCTCACCCTGCCCGGCTTTTGGAATTGAAAATGTAACACACTGGAAAGCAGAGAACGTCCGAGTGTTGGATGTAATCTCCTGGATCCTGCCCATTGCTCTGATAAATGGTAAAAAACAAAAATAAGCTCCTTTGCAGAATAAGATATCTGAAAACAGGCCTAAACCCCATGCTGCAAGCAATGCCAGTGGGAACTTGAGTTATACACATGTGGAAAGAGGGTCAGGAGCACTGGAGCAGCAAGCAGGATCAGTTCAAGCCCCTTCCGCTGCACAACAGCTCAACATGGAGAAGATGAGAGTCCTGAGTGACACTGTGACCAAAACCACTTTTAGTTCACAAGGGTCACTTAAAAAGAAGCCTTTTGTGGAGTTAATTTAATTAATCTTAAAACAAAAGAGAAAAATCACTGCCAGCTATGTTGCTTTTAAATAAGAAATATTAAATAATTCTGTAGATTTCAATGGGCCAAGATTTAGCATTCTTTATAGACCCATCTGCCTACAGGCCTGTATCTTATCTGATCATTTCCATGGCAACAGCTCTGGGATTAGAAAAGGATGAATGTTTTGGAATAGTTGCTGGAATTTCATGGAAGATGATGAATTGAGGATTACTTCACTACCTACGTGTTACCATGGAAATGCACATTTACAAATTGCATAGGATTTTAAAAGCCACCATTATTAGTATAAATTTGTCCTGCTTTTCTTAAGAGCTGCAGGAAGAAAAGGCCCCTCTCCTGTTTTGCACCTCTCTGCCCCACTGAGCATATACATGGTGCAATACTAGCATGATTCTGACTGATGAAAGGGAAAACAAGTGTCAGGTCTTGGACCAAATTCTTTCTTACTAAAAACCTCTTAAAAGAAACTCAGGTAGTGAAAAGGGATTAAAAAATGAGCATATTTCACATGGAGAGAAGCTACTGATCAAACAAAAATCATCCCTCTATATATATTTAATGAAATTTGATAAATGGATGAAAGCATTTAGGAAATCCCGGGTCTGACTTGGAAGACTGCTTTCAGTCTTGCAAACCTCAGATCACTTTTAAGACTGCTTTCATTTCTTTAGTGGAATTCTTAGTTTAAGTGGGAAACAATTCTACACCACCTACTTTTTGTAAACCATTCATAAAATATTCCACGCTGAAGTAACCTGCTGTGCCTTCAGGGTTGAAGCAGGACTTGATATTAACTCTTAGCAAAGCCTTGGAAAATCAACAGCTCCCATCTTTGAAGCACAGAGTAAAAGAAGACAGAAACAATCCCTACCCCTACAACAGCCATGACAATTCAGAGGGTCAGATAAATAACCACAGGAAATTATTTTATCACAGACACCTATTATTCAGGAGGGCCCAAGGAGCACAGTACAAAGAACTGAAAATACCAGAACATAAAATACAATAATGTAGCAACTCAAATAAGGACATTGCAGCTGAACTGTGAATTACATCCAGCGGCATGATTTACAATAGCTTCCCCTTCCTATCTTTTGCTTGCAGACTTTTTACTTTCTTAAACCATTTTTCTTTCACTCAATTCATCATATATATAATTATATATAATTTTCTTACATATTATATATGCATATAATTATATAATTAGAAATTATGCATATATCCACATCTGAGATATATGCATCAGAAAAATTGCTTCTGGGCTGTGCCTCTGGAAAACACAGGGGCCAGATCCCCCTTTGTGCCTGGAAGCCCTGTTCACTGTCCCCCCAGGTCAACCTCCTGAAGACTTTCTCACAGGCAATTAGGAAGTACCTGGAGCAGTGGGAGCTGTGAGGAGGCTGCATGACATCTTCCCAATGGTGAGAAAGTCAGAAGTGAATCAGCTCTTTAGAAAACCTCCACCCTTCCTCTGAGATAAGCCCCACAGCTGGACATAAAACCAGCGACAATGAAGGAAAGCAGCCTGGGTGGGGTGGGATTTCCGGCTCCATCCCCCAGCTCTGACCTTTGGCAACAGCATTTCCAAAGGCTATGAGACCCTGTCTGGCTTTGCTGCCCCACTTTCCTACGCTCAAAGACACCCCTGGCACACGGGAGCATGTTATCCTAGAGCCCAGCCAGCCACCAGCACACAGAGCATCCATGTGCCATTACCTATTTCAATGCAACTGCTCACACTTGCTCAGAGGAGGCTGTGCAACATTTGAAATGTCCATGGGGAGTAAAATCACTGCAACTGCCCTTGGAAATGGGTGGCTGCCATCACCCTGCACCCATTGCAGAGGGAAATGGAAGTAAGCCTTAAGACAAGTCACTTGCACTCTTCTGAAGTGCCAGCTCTGTTTTTGGCTGCTACAAACCAGTGCCATGGGAAAACCAGGAAATACTCATTAAAGCTCAAGCAATGAGATTCTCCCAGTGTTCTTCATTTGTTGTCAGTTGAATTTTAAATATTGCACAGCAATAAAAAGCTGGGGGGGGGGGGCAGCCAGCAGCTTCAATAGCCTTTTCTTCTGATCTTATACCAACAAAACGTTTGTAGCTTTCCACACATGAAGAAACAAATGCATTTCAACTACTGAAAACACTGGCTTTGAAATCAGTGAAACCAAAATGGGAGGCAGCCAGCCTTGGAGATGAGGGTGCTTGTCTTAGGAGCAAGGGTTTGGGACCAGCCTGAACCCAGGCCTGACATCTACCCAAGGCTTTCATCCTCTGCTTCTCAGTGTGCTGCAGTGTCACTTGCAGCACAGGACAGTCACTATTCTGCATCTGCCTTCTGTAGTGAGGTGGGATCTGCTTTGCAGCACCATCCCTTCCTGCAAGACCAGCACAACAGGAGCTGACCTGGGTGTCATACACACCATGAGACAGTCAATCCTCCTTTAGTTATATACAAGAAAACAAGCAAACTGCTTTTCTGCAAGTTGTTTTACACAGAAGAGAGATGGAAAGAAAATTCCTATTTTCACATGAGGAGAAGGCAATCAAATATCTCGAAGATGTTTAACCTTGGGAAATGAAAGAAATCCCTTGTTGTTGTCACCTTCCCTAAATCCTTTTCAGAGCAATTATGTGCGATTTAGTAGTTTGCTGTGTTGCAATGCAATTCTCTCCGTTGTCTGACATGATAAATGGAATTGCAGGCTCAGCCCCTGCATGACTTCCTTGAATCTGCTGCATGGGACAGGTAAGAAATATCACATGAGGGCAAAAATAAGCATTGAGTGATACATGGGGATGAGCTGGCTCCTGCGGGTTTCTCTACGTGTCCTCAGCAGTCAGCAACTCATGAAGGAGAGAGAAGTTACCCACAATAGAATAAAGAAAGATGGCTCTACCACCCTCGAACAGATGGGCTCAACGGTGCTGCAGGGTACAACAGCTCTTACCTACCCTGTACTTCTAAGTGCTTCCAGACAGTGATGACTCTGCTCCCATTGTGGGGAAGGTGTGGGAGGTGGGTGCTGATCCCAGAATGGAAGGAAGATGCTTTCCCTCCAGCAAACAGAGCTCAGGGGAGTGGTTTGTGATATGCACAGAAAGGGGTTTATATGGGCCTGATGTTCAGAGACCAGGAATTGTTCTTTTTCCCCAGTTCTTTTTTATTTCTAGTTCTCCATTGCAAGCTTTTCTTCTCAGCCATGAGGGTTCAAAGTATCCTGTCCTCTGAATTTAAGGGTATGGCATTTTTCATATATCATATAACTCCATGAGCTGGATCTCACTGAGTATCTCAATGCTCAAGATAAAAATGATGCAGATTTCCAGCTCTGCTAACCTCAATCCTAGAGAAAGTCCAATGCAGAGCAGACAGGGGCTGGTTTTCAAAGATAAAGAAGCATTTAGCATGAAAGAACAACAAGCTTGACATTTACAACTGCAAGTTTTCTTTTCTTCAAACACAGACCTTGTACATCCCACTGCAGGTTTCCTGTACTAGTAACACTCCCACAGATTTTGGATTACTACAGCAAAACAGCCACACCATCACAGGCATGACTATAGCACATTGTATCTTGAGGCCTTTTACATCCATGCAGATAATATTTTACATTTAGACAGTGACATTTTGTCACTACATGAACATATGTGGTTATAGAAGATAGGGAATACACAAGCTGACACAGTCCAGGAATTGCACAGAATTGCCCTGCTTGCTGACGAACTATGAAGTCAGCTTGTAGCTAAATAAGCTTATAACTAGGTGGAAAGTCCTTGTTCAGTTCCTGGGGAGAAGAACAACAGCAAGAGAGGACGTGGGGTTCAACACCTTCCTGTGAAGCCAAAACACGCCACAGTTGGCTTTGCAGTGCTAGAGGCAAACTGAAGAAATGAAACACTGTGGTAAGGGCTCCTGCTGAAATGAATGGCAAAGCTCCTGGAGAAATTAGCAATGGTGGATTGAAAAAACCCAGATCCTAAAGTTTTACTTTTTCTTTCTCTTTTCTTTCTGTAAATTTCAAAAATAGCTATGGGAAGTAGAAGAAACATGACTCAAAGACACACTTTTCCTCCTACAATCCAGTTTCCTTCCTTGAGCAGCTGGGAGAAATTTCAGCTACATATCTGTATGAGCAGGGGCTTTTATTTGAAGTTCTCCTATTGTGGGGAAACCCCACCAAAAAAAGCCCATGGCCTCTACAACAGACATCCTGAGTCAGGCAGGTCAGTCACTGAGTACAGGCTCTTGAGGCTTTAGGATGCTATTTTACTCAAGAAAGCAGGATGTGAGATTTATCCTGGCCTTTTACTCTAAAAGAAGAGCCAGGGGCTCTGCAAGACAATGTTCTAGCACAGGAGCGAAGTTTACCCATATTAGAAGCATACCTTCCACTGACATGATTGTCGTGGTTTAAGCTATAAATCAGCCACGCAGTTTGTTCACTCACTTCCCCTTTTTTCTTCCCTCTGCTCCTGGAGGGATGGGAAGGAGAAT
>JAOEHY010014144.1:0-27177 GCA_025447955.1 Psilopsiagon aurifrons | reverse complement strand
CCTCATAGCAGCCTTCCAGTATCTGAAGGGGGCCTATAGGGATGCTGGGGAGGGACTCTTCATTAGGGACTGCAGTGGGAGGAGAAGGGGTAACGGGTTCAAACTTAAACAGGAGAAGTTTAGATTGGATATGAGGAAGAAATTCTTTACTGTTAGGGTGCTGAGTCACTGGAATGGGTTGCCCAGGGAAGATGTGAATGCTCCATTGCTGGCGCTGTTCAAGGTCAGGTTGGACAGAGCCTTAGGAGGCATGGTTTAGTGGGAGGTTGGTGGCATGGCAGGGGGTTGGAACTAGATGATCTTAAGGTCCTTTCCACCCCTATTCTAAGATTCCAAAAACTGCTTTCAAAGGATGGAAAAAGAGAACCTATCTCATATTGACAGGGAAGTGTATTACTGGTAGATGGACCATTAAGATGGGCTGTAAGCCCAAGATCTTGATTTCAAAACGTCTGAAAATTCCACAGCATCAGAATAGGAACATGAGTGTCCTGCAGTTCTGCATGTGAAGGTATGTGGATGGACAGCATCTGCTCCTTTAAGGGCATCTGGTCAAGAATCTTTTTCAATACAAAAAAGGATAGTAAGGAAGAAGCCACAAGAAAACATACAGAGACAAACCTGACAGATAAATGATCAGAAACACAATGATGAGAATCAAACCTGGTCAGTTACATTAACTGATAACAGCAAGTGAGAGTGTGAGAATGTTTATTACAGAAAGGTAACCTGGCCGGATCCTGTAACTGGGAAACGGAGGGGAGGGGAGGAAGAAACTAGGAACAAAATACAGAGAGACACAGACCTGACAAAACAAACATGGAAATAACGACAAAAACCAGATCTCCCCAGACACAGTAACTGATAGGTGACCAAGAAACTACAAGCATCACTTCCAGGAAGATAAACCTGGACTTTGCAATTGATATGGCTGTAATCCAGGGGTGGATCCTGGACTGAGGTAACTGTGGGAATCTATAGAGTCGCACAAACCCAGGAGAGAAACACAGGGGAAGGGAGAGCAAGAATGAAAAAATCTGGGTTAGGCAGAGAAGGCATAAAAGGAGCTAGTCACATGTAAAATGTGGCCAGTCAGTATATACTTGTCTGGCTCAGCCCTGTGCATGATCACTACAGCCTGTCTTATATGCTTGTATCTTCTTATTAAACGTTTTTTTAACCATCGCTGTGTAATTTAACTCTCTACACCACACGTATGTGTGCTGCAATAGAGTTAAGTGCTAGCTACCGGTGAGACCTGTATGTGAAGGAAAAGATCCTGGGATCACAGAGTGTATCAAATACAAGGGGCCATGCTGGTACTTGAGGGATGCGCAAATGTAGTATGTGTGCTTGCGAATCTACATATTGATAAGCGTGTGCCTGAACTAGTGACATTCTATCTCTACTGGTTGAAGAGGAGGAAGGGAACTTGTCTGTCTATGGTTATGTGTTTGAGTCCTGTACGTACATACTGTTGAAGGTAACACCTTGTCTGTGGTGATGTGACTGGCTGTGTCAGTGACCTCTCTGTGTGCATGTCCCTGGGACAAGTGCTTGTTTCGCTACTGGTTGAATCTGCAACTGAGAAAGGAGGAGCCATGTCCATGCCCCAGCATGGGCAAAGGGATTATCCCCTCCCAGAGGAGGACATCCTAAAATTTCCCTGTTTATCTCCTGACCATTCCAACCTCTCTCCTGAGTAACAAAGATGAGAAGAGAAACAATATTCAGTTTTGACAAAGACAGAACGGACACAGTTCAGGTGCGGAGTATCCAAAAAGAAGTCTTAAGTAATGCACTAGAAGAGACGAGAAATGAGATTTACCTCAGCTTTTGCCTTCTTCTCAGCTGCCATCAGCTGTACTTTGTCTCTCTGCTCTTTGGGGGCAGAACGGTACATATCTAACAACAGCTTCATCTCCTTCTGACTTTCCTGGGCTTTCCTGGAGACAGAGAGATAAGCAACTGTGAGTACAAGCAGGAAAGCTACGCTCCTACATATCCAGCATGAAACTCAAGAGCAATATTTTCTCCGTCTCACATTTGGTACATATATGGAGTCACCCTTGGCTTCTTTTAGCCAAAGCATACAGGCTGAAAACTGAAAAGAAGCATGTTCAGGCCCATGGACTGAAAAGCCAAGGTAAGAGGGGTGGGGAAGAAATATATACTGTAACAGTAAGCAACAAACTCTCCACCTTTGCTTTGGTGCTGATTCAAGGCAAATGAAGATTACTGTGACCTTTATTAGTAACCTCCTGCTGTAAAGCTCTACACAATTGTTATGCCAGAAAAAAATAAAGATTACTTGGCTCACACCATGAAGTAAATGGCTTGGTAATTCATGTTTTAGGTTGCTGTAGAAGTGTTACTACATTGTCCAAGTCACAATCAGACAGAGGGTGCCAGGAACCTCTCTGCTTCAGTGAAGTTGATCTCGTAAGCTAGAGGTCATCTCGCTCAAACCCTTCAGTTTCAGCACTACTCAAGCAGGAAAAGGAGAGACAACAACTCTTACTTTAGTTCAGCCTTCAGTTGCTTGATCACTTCGGCCTCTTTCTTTCTTCCATCTTCATGCTTCCCTTTCTCCTTCTCTTTGGACTCTCTCTCCTTTTCAGATTCCTTCTGCTTCTGCTTTTCCCGCTCTCGTTCCTTTTCTTTCTCCTTTTCCCTCTCTCTCTCTTTCTCTTTTTCCTTCTCTCGTTCCCTCTCCCTCTCCCGTCTCTCTCGCTCTCGTTCCTCTTCATCTCGCCTGGCCTTCATTTCATTAATATCTTCAGAAGTGGCCTTGGGAACAGATGCTTGAACAGAAGGATCGTCGGGCTCCTGCTTGATCTCTGGAGGTTCCTCTTTTGTTTCTTCAGTGCTGGACTGGGACTGCAAGAGAGCACTACCACTGCGAGAGCGGATCTGTTACAGCACAGCAAGAAAGAAGACACAGAAGAAAACAAAACATTAAGTTCTTCACCAGAAGGCTACCTTATCTCCCTCCCTTTGTCTACCCAGATCCATGCCTGCATGCTCCCTCCACAATTTCTACCGCTTTTCATGGAGCACTCTACTGCTACAAAGGAAGACCATTCACTTGGTAAGTGGAAGCTTAAAGTAGAGTGTAGAGCTCCATCAAAAGTTACACTGCATGCTGTATCAAAAAAAATGATATTGCAGGCAAGACGGACAGCTTTCCACCTTCTCCAAAGCACTTTCTGCTCTTTCCCAGCATTTCCGGCTCTGATACCTTGCTCAAGTCAGACTGGGCCTCTCTCAGTTTGCGCTTGTATCTTAACACCTCTCCCTTCAGCTGGTGGTTGTGGTT
This sequence comes from Psilopsiagon aurifrons, assembly GCA_025447955.1. Taxonomy (NCBI): domain Eukaryota; kingdom Metazoa; phylum Chordata; class Aves; order Psittaciformes; family Psittacidae; genus Psilopsiagon; species Psilopsiagon aurifrons. Next base: position 23,858 of record JAOEHY010014144.1, on the reverse strand, counting down.
TTGGAGGCTGCTGATGAGATGACGCATCTCCCGATTAATTGGACCTACAGAAACAGAAACACAATTGTAACAAAACACACTTTTGCCAAGTTTCCGAGACATTCCCATGGAGATGGAGAAAAAGCTAAGTGGCAACAATGAAGAACAAAAATAAAACTATTATTATTCTGCCACACAACAGAGCAAGTGTAGAAAAGAGCAAGTGTAGAAGAGAGTCATGCCAGCTTTACATGCAACCGTAAGTCCTTGCACATTTCCAGTCCCAATTTCCTCATTAACAGTACTTTTCTTCCCCTATGCTCCTAAGTGAAAAGTGTCACGCTACAAAAATCTCTATCATTTAAATGCAACTTTAGGAATAAAGAAGTTATTTCCTGTGATGAAATTTGGAAGTTACTGGCTTCTTATCCAGGTTGTCACTTAAGATGTCTTCTAGATCACAGAATCATAGAATGGTTTGCAGATGAAAGAGACCTTAATCTGGCTTCAGTGCCCTAGCATGGGTAGGGGCACCTTCCACTAGATCACGTTGCTTAAAACTCTATCCAGCCTGAACCTGAAAACTTCCACGGATGGTGCAAAACCAGCTTCTCAGGGCAATCTGTTCTACTGCTTCTCCCCCATTATAGAGAATAATTTGCTCTTAATATCTAATCTAGATCTTCCCTCTGTCAGCTTAATCCATTCCCCCTTTCCCTGTCACTACATGCCCTTGTAAGAAGTCCCTCCCCAGATTTCCTGCAGGCCCCCCCTTTAGGTATTAGAAGGCTGCTCTAAGGTTTCCCCAGAGCCTCCTCTTCTACAGTCTTAACAAGCCCAGCTCTCTCAACCTGTCTTCATAGGAGAGGTGCTCCAGCCCTTTCATGGCCCTCTTGTGTCAGGGGCCCCAGAGCTGAAAGTCTTCCCCAAAGTCATATTTATTTTAATAATGGAAAATTCTCTGCCATAAACAAATTGTTAGCAAAATGTGTGTATTTTGAAGTACCTAAAAAGAAGTAAGATAACATGCAACTGGCCTACCTACCACTAAACACGAGGAGTTTTGGGGTTTTTGAGATAGAAACTTGCCAGGATAAGTATTTAATAACAACAAAGAATCAAACCAGGTGTTTTACTGCAATACAGCTCCTAATGGGCAGGGGTGATGGTGTTTGTTTGGTTTTAAGTAGAGCAGAAAAACTACATACCTGCTTGTTCATTGGCAGCAAGTGTCTGTTCAAACTCTATCCTCAGCATCTCATATTCTTTGCGAACTTGTGCCAGGGTGTCCTCTAGCTGAATCACCTCTGTGCGCAGTTTCTTGTGAAGGCTGACCTCATCCTTCTGCGGAGTAAGAAGGGGACAGAACTTGGTGCTGTGACACTGGTGTATCATTCACTATTGAATATGAGCTACCAGAGAATAAATGAATTATTACCAAGAAGATAAATTTCCTGACCATTCCTAGAGCCAACCAGACCCAGTAGTGATGGTTAGAAAGATGAAAATGTTCCCTAATCAGACAGAACAGAGGTCCTACCTCAATCAGTTCCACCTGGCGCTGATGTGTGGTGCGAGTACCATGAAGCAGAGTGCGGGCCTCATCAAGGTGTGCCTTCAGCTGGAGACTCTCATTATACAAAACAGAAAATTGTGACTGCATGCAGCGATATTCTGGGGTCTCCTTCACAGCCTCTTCCACTGCTCGTCGCAACTCAACCTAGTCAGGACACAACAACAGGGCACAGAAAGAAAATTTATTTCCTTGTCTCTGATACCTATTTTGCAGGTAGGAGAAGTGTGAATTAAGCTGCCACAAGCAAAGAAAAAAAACGAACTTCAACAGCATTGCTATGAAGTAGATGCTTCAATACCAATTTGAAGTCTGTGCTTTCTCCATACTCCAGGAGGCTGTTTCTCCAGCATAGTCATATGACTAAAGCTTTTGATTCTCAGATTCTGCAACAGTTTCTCTCAAAGATATGAACTTGGAAAACATGATACACCTTTTCAGTGGAGTTACTGTAAAACTATAATCACCTACATCAGTAAAGATGGACATCTAGAAAAGTATGATAGGAAACTACAGAAAATACATGTAGGCATTACATTATCTTTCTACCAGTGAAAAACATAACAATTGAAAGGAAGAGAAATGAGAAACAGAAGTACAGAATCGGAATTTTCCTCACCAAAAAAAATGTTAGCAAATCATTAACTACCAGAGTGAAACAGACACACACATAAACACATACATCCTAACACAAATTAAGAGAAAAAACAAGCTGTAAGCCAAATGTTGCCTCTCTCAAAACAAACTCATGTGGATGAACAGAATTCAGAAGCGCCTCAAGACAGTTTCCGTAATCTCGTCTCTGAAACTGAAGTCATAAGCTCAGATGTTTCTTGTAACAGCCTACAGATCTAGATCACTGAGAAAAAAAACCCTGGATTTTTATCTGTATTATATACTTACATACTACAGTCACAGCTTTTTGTGCTACTACCTTTTAGACATACAAAACTTATACACTGCTTCCTATCTATTCATTCTACCACACAAGGAAAGATTTAAGTTCACTGACTTGTCCTAGAGCCCAGCTCTCTTACACAAGTCCATGGATTTTTTTTTTCAGTTCACTGATTCCACTTGCACAGGGCAGAGAGGAAGTGGAAAAGGGGTAAACACTTCAGAAAAACTGAAATTCGTTTTCAGTATATTTTAATGATACCTAGCTAACAAATCAGAATGGAAAACAGGAAATAAGAACTTCTAACTATGACCACATGGTGTCACCAATGCACAGAATTGCAAGCGCCTCACAAACCTGTGAACTTGTACAAAATACAACTTGGCTAAAAAGCAAGCAGGGTAGAACAGTATTAATGAGGCTTTCCAAAGACACGGTTCACAAGACAAAGGGCAACTTAACCACACAGAACGCCTTCATCTTCATAATAGCTACTGATGTCTCACCTTGAGTTTTTCATTCTGTGTTGTTACTTCCTCAAGATCCTGGCGTAGTTCCTCTAACTCCTTGAGGCGATTCCCAGCAAGCTCTTTGTTTTCTTCCAGCTCTGCATTCATCTCCTCAAACTGTTGGGGGATAAAGTGCTTGTAAATCTTACTGTTATATCTACTGAGAGTACTAATAAGGTACAGTAACTACAGACTGAGTCAGGTTAACACTACAGAGTGAGACAGTCTACATCCATCAGGTCTGTTTTTGAACTAGGGAATTTGTACAGAGACAAAACGGCTTGCCTAGAGTCACCCAGACTTGTGACAAAGAAGGAATCTAAAACTGCTTCCAACTTATGGCCCTACGCACAAACTCTCCCTGATTTTAATTCTTTCCCTTCCTCACAACGAAGCCCATGACACTACCTTGCGGGCATTAATGGTGATTGTGCCCCCATAGAGGCTGCTTCCAGCTCCATACACCTTGTAGCCTTTGGAATTTACCTGAAAAAAAAGGTAACAGACTTCATCAGTACACAAATAAATGCCAAGACTGCTGATACAGCAAATTCAAGACCAAAGACAGCGCACTACAGATTCTCAGTTCTCACAGCAAAGTGCCATAAGATGATGTCACACATCTCAAAATTACACTCATTTATTTGGTCTCCTGACAAAGAGGAAGGTGCATACTCGTTCCAGAACATCTGCTAAATGCCGGTTGAGCCTCTGCTCCCTCTTGCGTATCTTGTCAATATCCCACTGAAGGTCATCAATCATAGTCTCCAGAACAGACACCCGAGATTCTGCTGTCTCCACTCTCTCTTGCAGCTTGGAGAACTGCAATCAAAAGAGCGTTTCTGTCAGCCAACTGAACAGAATCATGCTATCAGAAGTATTTTCTGAGACTGCTCAGTATTATTTTTTTTCCTTGAATATCCTGGATTCATATGCTTTCCACCCATTTTTGCTGTGGCAACAGACTACCCAATGAACCGTCCTGAATTTTACACCAGCTGAATCGCAACACAGTAATGAAAACACGACTGAAAATAAAACTGAAAATGGAGAAAGAGCAACAAGCTGGTAATATCTGACAACCTAGAGAGAGAAACACTTCAAAACTTATTCAAAGACTTTCTTTTTTTTAATCTTTTCAATTCGTATGTTCCTCTACTCTCCACACTACTGAGGTACGTGGTGCTCTAACACTAAGGAAGGCAAGCATTAACACAATTTTTAAAAGAACTGCAACCTGTGAAACAAATACTGGCAATAACGTGAAGCCCTTAATGACTGGGATCATCTTGCAATTAATGTCACTATGTTTTCACACATGATGTAGAGAAATCAAGGAATTTGAAATGACGAGGGATATCACACTAAATGTCTCTGATGTTACACAATCACCTTAGCATAACCTTACCACTTCCTCTGCTGTTTTCTTTTGAAATCAAATTCACTCAACTCACCAATATGATTACTCACCAATATGGTTATACTCTTTCACTCAGTGATGTAACAAGCATATCAATTTAAATTGTACAGAAAAATCTATGTACAGCTCTCCACAGCACCCTCCCTTCCCATAAGCTTCTTTCTGAAGGTAACTTTCAAACTGTGTTGCTCCTGTCCTTGTCCAAGGCAATACATGCTTTCCAAACCATGGTGACCATGAATTATTCTAAGCAGGACCCCAAAGCAAATTTCTTTCTCTCTCCTTTTCATACCTCTTGGGACATTATTCGGTGCTTTTCCTGAAGAATATCAGCTAGCTCCTGCAGCCGTCCATTTTCATGTGATAGGTAGGTATTAAGTTCCAGGACTGCTTCTTCCATCAATGTAATATCTGAGAGATGCATAAAGAAAAGGAAATAAACAGAAAACAAGAAAATTTGGTTTTAATTCTTACGCAGCAAAGAAAGAAAAAGCAAACAAACATAGAGAAAGGAAACTTTGGAGGTTATTTTCTGATTACTGTATCTCTCTAGCAGTGGAGCTCGTCTTATCTCCAGAGCTTTGAATTGCTTTCACTAAGCAAAAGGCTCTCCAGTTTAACATACTACAGATTTCTGTCTGTTGGTTATCATCCCTAATGTCAGACACCATTCTAATTGTGTCAGTATCAGCCACACAGAACATGCCCTTGTAACCCAGTGATACCCTAATGCAGATCAAATTCATGTGTAAACCTGCTACAACAGGTGGCTTGAGCTAACACACCAGGTGACAATTCACAGAATGGTTTGAACTGATCATCTGGATCACTGGATTACCCTGAAGATCATTTAGTTCCTACCCCCTGCCACAGGCAGGGACACCTTCCACTGGACCAAGCTGTTCAAAGCCCCGTACAATTTGGCCTTAAACACTGCCAGGGAAGGGACAGCCACAACTTCTCTGGCCAACGTGCCAGTGTCTCACCACCCTCACAGTAAGGAATTACAGCAACTGAGTACAGGTTCAATTGCACTAACGTTAATGCTACTACAGAGTTCAAGACTGCCAACTAAGGACAGTAATGCTTTGCTACACCAATGCAAGACTTTCCAGAGCTCCTTGATCTAAGCACACAGAACACTGGATGGAAGAAAAACAGCGGAGGATGACTTGATATCCCACTTAATTTTTCGTTCAATAGATCAAAATTCTAAGCTTAAGTTTTTCAGAGAATAATCTAAGTGTAAATCAAATCTGCTACATCAATTTTCAGAAGCCAGTCATTTGGCTTTCTTGCGCAGAGCTCTGTTTTGTGTTCAAACTTGACAACTATACTGGGCATACCAAGACATTGGATGGCTACTATTTTGCTCAAAATTCATCTGTAACTGAGGAGCTGGTTATCCCTACACTTTTTACGAAACTGCAAATGAGCAGGAGGTGAACATCAGCTTCCAATACTGATCTCCCTACTTTTTATGCAGTGACTGAGTACAGCTAAGTGGTTCAGCTGTAGTCTGTAACTTCTCAGGTGCACAAACATATTACTGGCAGGAACAAGCTTTTCCTTAGCCCAATAGAGTTCTCACCATTCACATTTAGAGGCAGCTAGAACACCTTTCTAGCATGCAGTACTAGTCTTTATTAGAGGTTTTGGTTATTGAGAGTTTGGAAAGCTAAGCCAATTTATTCTGGAACATAAACAAGCATGAGAAGGACTATGTCTGTCATAGTTTAATCCCAGCTGGTAAGTAAGTACCACACTGCTACTCATTCAGTGCTCCCCACAGCCAATGGGATGGGGACGAAAACAGTAAAACCCAAGGGTGGAGATAAGACAACTTTAATTATTGAAATAAGGTAAAATACTACTACTACTAACAAAGGAAATAACAAGCTGAGAGAATATAAAACTAAAAAGAGGAAAGGAAAAAAATAAACCCAAGTGATGCACAACTCAATTGCTCATCACCAATCGACACCCAGCCTGATGGAGCAGCAACCTGTCCTTCTAGGTGACTGCGCCTAGTTTATATACTGGACATGATGTGCTGTGGTATGGAATACCCATCTGGCTAGTTTGGGTCAGACGTCCTGTCTCTGCTTCCTCCTGGCTTCCTGTACCACTCCTCACATAGCATGAAACTGAAAAGTCCTTGATCAGGGTAAGAACTACTGAGCAACAACTAAAACACTGGGGTGCTACCAGCACTGTTCTCAGACGAAAGCCAGAACACCAGCTACTGGGAAGAAAATTAACTCTGTCCCAGCTGAGAAGAGAACAATGCCCTAAGGCTCACAATGCAGAATCATGTCTAAGCTGGGGGTAGATGATGATTCTTGAAGGGGGATCAGCCACCTTGGACGTACCTCCACTGTTCACCTTCTGGGACAGCACATCCACTTTCTCCTGCAGTTTGTCATACATTGTCACAATCTGGGCAACAGCACGGCGGGAAGACTCTACACGCTCCTGCAGCTGAGATTCAATCTCCTCACTGGTGCTGCTGGCTAGCGTAGCGAGGAAGGAAAATGCCGGCTCAAGTCCTTCACCTGGGAACAGAAAGAAGTGCAAAAATGTAAATGGGCTCTGCCAGACAGCATATCACCAGTCTTTACAATCAGAGAGCCTCTGTCACCCTTTAGAAAGGGACACAAACATTGTCCACCACTGAAATCCATCTTTTCCACTGTCCCCAGTCAGGTGTCTCACCTCGTTCCCTCTCATCTTTGCGCTCCTGATTACTGTCCGAATCTGGTTCAGGTTCTGGTACCACCAGTGCTTTTCTTTCAGACAAAAGGTCTCCAAGACCTTGATCCAGGTCGAAGCGTTTAAGGATGATGCGGATATTTTCATCAAACTGAATGATGCGACAGACAAGACAAAGAATGGATGTAAAAAAAAAAGGAGTGCAGTGGAACAGAAAAAGAGGCAAGAGAACAGCGTATACAAAATAACAAAGCACATTACTAACCTGATTCCAGTATCGATTGATAATCAGCAAAGAGGCATCATCAGTGGCCTGCCGACGCTCCAGCTTCTCAATGTGCTCCCGTAGTTCATCTTCAATGGCTTGCCTCTGGTCCAGCATCTCTGCTAGTTTCCGGTTCTTGGTCTGTAGGGCCCGGATATCCATTTCCTCCTGTACAGAGGCACATGTCAGAGCACAATGCACACAAGCCAGATCTCTAGACTCATACAGAAGGCAGAAAGCTATTTATGTTTCCAGCTGAAAAAATGCGAGAGGCTGAGTGGGGGGTGTGAGAAAGACATACCGTTGAAGAAACACCACCAAGCTTTATGGTCTCCACAGTGGTCCCTGAATCTTCAACCCCGGCCTTCTTCTCTGGAGGTGCAGAAGGACCAGGCTCTCCAGCTGCCCGTTTACTGCCAACTCCAGACATGATGGCCAAAGCACATAGACTCCTGCCTTCTTCAAGCTCCTCTGAAAATTAAAGAACACTCCTAAAAAAATCCAGCACACAGCCACACAATCAACCTAGTTTAGGGTTTGTAACACAGTCAATCCATCACAGTAACAAGACGTCAACACAGTGCAGACCATAGGACTTTAAAAGTTTCAGAAAATACTGGCTAAACATTAAGTCTTACAAGACACCACAAGGATTAGCACTGCAAACAGCAAATCAATGGGGAAAAGAAATACCACTGCTCTATACTGTCAAAATGGAAACACCATACCTTATCACACTCTTTGGAAAAAAAACTAAACTTTCATGCAGGTTCAGTCTCTGTTTTTTTGATCTCTCTGTATTAACAAAAAATTGTCTGGGTTAAACATTAGCAAGCCACTGAGCCTCTCTATATACGGCACAAGTTCACTTCATAAAGACAAAATTATTCTTATTATTCAACATTCAAAGTCAGTCAAAGCCGAGGGCAGCAACACCTTGAAGATCAGCCCTGGAAGAGCTTACACAGAAAACTTACAAATCCTATGGAACTGAACACCAATTCCAAGCCAAGGTTTGTATCCATTTGAACAGTTTTCCTTTGCATGAAGAGAGACACAGACATGTTTGAAGAGTATTTATCCCCAAGTTAATGCAGTCTGAAAAGCTTGGACTACTAGTCACAGAATCACAGAACAGCTGAGGCCGGGAGGGATGTCTTGGAGATCACTACCTCAGTACTCCTGAATAAAGCAGGGTCAACCAGTGGCAGGCTGCCAAGGGCCTTGTCCTGTCAGCTTTTGAGTATCTCCAAAGAAAGAAACTCAGCAATGTCTGTGGGCAACCTACCCCAGTACTTGACGACCCTCAGCATTAAATCAAGTTTTTCTTATGTTTGAACAGTATTTCTTGTGGTTCCCTAAAATATTTTTCAGCAAAGTAACAAACATCTCCTTACAGGATTTTCAAAACAAATACATCAGCTAGAGACAGAATGCAAAATCAAACATATCTCCATTAGATGTAAGCAGCATTCTACTTCCACATTCACTGTCACTGAGCCAACTCAATCCACAGATCTTGCTCTCCCTCAAAACTACATGGAACCCAGAAGTAAGCGAAATGCAGACAATAAAATAAGATCTTTATCGTTCCATTTAAACCTATAATGGCATTTACAGTTAAACTAAGGACTACAAACTGAACCTGACAGTTTTTATGTAGTAGCTTTACCTAGCAGTTCTACTGAATGCAATAAAGCTGCTGTATTTTTAGGATTAAGCTGCTGTGCGGCTTTGCCACGTTTTATAGCTTACCAAACATTTTAGCTTTGCATTGCCCTTCACATATGCACAGTAACATAGAGATTAATTCTAAACAAGTTACTTAAGTACCACATAATAGTGTTCCTATAACCTGCCTTTTAATGTAAATGTTTAATACAGCTCAAAAATAAAAAATAAAGAGAACTTCCACTTAACCATTTTCCTCCTTTAGCAACACAATCCAGTTTGCACTGATTTGGCCTAGAATGACTAGGTCACTGGAGGGAGCGGATGGAACAGCTGCTGCTACAAACATCTGCTGCCAATTAGTTCAGGGAGCCACCAGACACTACTGTCAGATTTTTTGCCTATGGACAACATATTTCTTTCACTGCCCCCTGACACCAACATTCTTCACAGCTAGACTTCCTTTTCTCTCCACTACTCAGATTCTCACACACTGCACACCAGGCCCTGACCAAGTTTCCATGACCAGAGACCCTCTCTTTTCTTTAGGAACTCAACCTTATCCTCAGTCCTGGCCTATGCACATTCTTCTCTTCCCAAACTTATACACTCACACAACAAAGATTGACAGTCCTCCCATGGCAGTCTCAACTTCATCTTAATCCCCTTCTTGGCATTACCACCCTCTTATATGTAAACCAAAATACATCTCCACTTGGCACTCCCTGCGCCGTCCACTGGCAAAAAGTCATCGACTCTGAAGATCATCAATCACCTGCAGAGAGCAAACTTTTCCAGGCCCACTGGCTTCCCAACACATGTAGGATCCCACTGCGCCTATGCCCACCAACCCCCAGGGACATCCCCGTTTCTGTCTGCCCCACACGTTCCTGCCACTGACCCCAGGCACACACAGGGCCCTCTCCCATGACCCGCACCCACCGCTGCACACCCCTCCAGCACCCCTGGGAGCTTCGCCACTGCCCCCCGGCGCCGACACCCCGCACCCGCCGCTGCCTCTGGGAAGTCCCTCCCCGACCGCTGCGCCCCACGAGCCCCGCACGTACAGACCCTTGGGGAAACCCCTTCCTCCGCCGCCAAGCCCCACCGTCCCCACACCGGCACCGGCACCGGCACCGGCACCGGCACCCTCACCTGCGGGCCAACCCCAACGCCTCCGCAGAGCCGGCTCGACCCCGGCCACCCCACCGAACCCAACAGGGCCCCCAAAACACACCCCCCCGCGGGCGCCGCTTCCCTCCCGCCCTCCGGAAGTCCCTGACGCAGACGGTCGTCCAATCGCGTGTGTGGCGGCGCGGGCGTCACGCGGCACCGCCCCTCCGCCAGCGCCGCCGGGTGCCGCCCCTTCCGCCGGCCATTTCGCCCTCACTCGCCATGGCCGCTGCCGCTCTGCCGGTTGCTCGCGCTCGACATGGCCGCCAGTGCCATGGTGCCGCGGAGCCGCCTGACGCCAGCGCCCTTACCCGAACGGAAGATGGCGGTCTGGGCGGGAGGAATGGCGGGTGGTGACGGGCTCCTCGTGGCCTTGGAGTAGTATTTCACGTACTGCAAGTTTTAGGTAAAGTTTTACTCGTGTAGCTTTAGTATGTTCATCTCTGGCCCTCTTTGTAGAAAAAAAAATGAAAAAACCTACAAACATCAGACTGGCAAGGCTCCTGCTTTATTTATCAGTTAAAAGTATATATACCCCATTTTTGGGCAGGCCCAAACACTATGTGATGCGTGGTGTATAAAAGAGCAGTTCATTGACCAGTTTGAATATTTTCCTAAAGCATGGTGATTAAGACAGACGTGGAAGAAAATGTAGAGGAGGAGGGTTCTTAGCAGGAAATACATTTTTCATTCCCTGTGGAAGAAATGCCAATGTGCGTAGAGCTAAAAGACACAAAATTAAATAGAAGGTTGACTCTGCCCATTTCAGTTACAGTTTTGCTGTGATGATGTAAAGGTAGTCTGCATGGGATCATCGCCTCAGAAAACATGTACAGGAGAGAAAAAATAAGCATAAAGCAAAGGCAGGTAAAAACACAAGGACTGAAAGCTGTGCTGACTTGGAGATATAAAGTACATAAATACATGAATATATATAAATGAAAATATATAAAGTACCTCTTGTAGCTACAAGCTTTTTTGTGAAGGTGCTGGTGCTCTCCTTCTCCCAGCTCCACAGCAAATGTCTCCACTGGGAAATGCCAAAAAAAAGTACAATCCTCGCACTGTAATCACTATGTAATGGGCCACTACACCTGAGAGTAATAGACCAGCTTACTAATAAACTACAAGACTCAGGCTGAATGGACATCTGAGTTCCTGAAGTGAAAACAAAGGTCCCACTATGATTCTTTTATTATTGTAACATTTTTTCCCCTACAGCTGTCAGAACAAACGTGGCAAGACAGTGAGCTGCTGCAGCTTCGTAACCAAGTCTAAGAGCACCTGGGGTGAGGAAGTAGCCCAGCTTGGCTGAAGTCTGTATCTACACAGTACTGTAGCATAAAATAAACATCATGTAACAGAACTGGAAAGGTGAGGACTTTGGGAGACCTTTTTGAAAGTTGCATTCAAACTTCTCCTAGTGAATAAAAAATAATAAAAAGGAAATTAAAACAAAAACTAATGTGTTTTCTGGCCACAGCATTTCCTTAACTAGAAAGGATTGGTAAGTCATTGATTGTCAGTTCAGAAAGTCCTTGATCAAAATGTCTGAAACCAAAGGAGCTTTTTGGCTGAATCAAGAATGAGGTCTTAAAGTCAGCATAGCTTTCAGTCCTTGTGTCTTCCCTGCCTTTCCTTTAAACTTGTTTTAAAAGAAAAAGTTCCTTAAACTTTTCCTTTTAAAACAAGTTTAAAAGTTTAAAAGGAAAGTAGCGCTAAAACAGAAATAGCTCTGCTTCAAAACACCTATGTAGCTTTCCACAAAGCTGCTTTCAAGAGAGACATACAGGAGATGGTGTGTTAAAACTTGCTGGTATTTTAGTGAAACTTGCTCTGAGCTCATAGCTAATAGAAGACTCTAGCATCTGGGTCAGAGAGAAATTCCCTTTTGCCAGAAAGGTCATGTGCCCTGGAATCCACTGATGAAATACCAGAACTCAGATTTATCCCAGAGACAGCAGCAGAAGAGCTTTGGCCACTTAGCTCCTGATGCTGCAGATGGAGAAGGGGATTGCAAGTTGCACACACAAGGAAAACGATCGAACAAATGGATCGGCAGCCTTAACCCTCCCGAGAGGCAGCTAGCCCCAGATAATAAGCCCAAAAAACTTACCCCCACTTACTCCCAGTATACTGCCACCTTCAGGCAAGCACTGCAGATGGGCAAAGCAAAATACTACCCACAACACTCACAGCAGACTAAAAGAGTTAACAAGACCCAAAATTAAATGGAGCAAAGCCATTGCCATAACTAATCTTGTGGAAAAAATACCTTTTAGTGTTGGCACACAAGTCAGTCTTTAATTCGCTAGGTTGTAAACTGGATCCACAGCAGTCACTCCATGATTACCCAGTGCCAGCTACCATACAAGGGCAGGTATGAAACACAACCCTTAGTGTGTCCTGTGGTAGCTTGCACATATGCTCAGAGCCTACTAGATCGGATCATGTAGTTCACAGGAAAGTTAGAAAAAGTCTTGAACAAAAAACCCAAAACAAACCAAAAAAAAAAAAAAAAAAGAAAAAGAGAAAAAAGAAAAGAACGATTTTATTAGAACATACTTCCAAATTAAAGGGCTAGATCTGTCATATGTTTATGTGAGTCTGGCTTCAAAGTGAGTGTAACTCTTTCCTTGGAAAAAACAATGACAATAAATAGATAAACAGAATAAAGGGCTTAGGCTGAATTTCCTTAACCCCCTTAATTTCCTCACATACTGGCTACAGGCTTGAAGTCGATTATATCTTATTCTGCAGTTTTGATCCCTGGTGCTTTGAAGTAAAACCAGAAACACTAGTATATTAAAAGATAGCCCTTTCTCATTGGCTGATTGTTTCAAGATGCACTTTCAGTTACTGAAATACTGAAGCAATAAGAAAATTAATTTTCAGATCTGACCTGTGAAGTGCAAAGCTTCAATCCTTGCTCAAAATTTGCTTCTTAAAGGTTTGTTCTAGTTTTTTTTTTATCTTTACTCATTGCTGCTAAGGATGTGCTGTAAAAATAGGATAATTCTTGTTTTTTTCTCAAAGACGTAGCTGATATTGTTGCAGCAGGCATGAAATGGAATGAAAAGGTGATGCAGCAGTGTGCCATTATAGGTACACATTTATTAGGGGCACCAGTGGAACTGTATTTAATAACATCAGGGTTCTGAGACTAATAATACATAATGAAGTACACAGGGCAGTGCATACATCACATCAGACTGAAATACATCATTCTACAGCATCCCTGATCTACCCAGTAATTGTTGTATTATTTAAGATGGTATAATTTTCTTGGGAGACCGGCTGATTAAAGAAAATTAACACACATAGAACTGTAGCCAGTGTGCTTGACTAAGTGTGTTCTTGCTATACTGCAAAAAGAAACTGTACTACTTTTTTAAAAACTAAAATGTTAATTATTGCTCACCTAAGTTAATATTACAGCATTCTAAAATACTTTCAATACACATCTGGGAAAGGAGATAAAAATTATACTCTTGAAAGGTGGGCCAACGCAAAACTCATGGAGTTAACAACGCAAAGTGCAAGGTCCTACACCTGTGTTGGGGCATTTGATAATGCATCTTCAAGGTGAATTAGCTAGTGGTGTTAGCCTGAAAATTCTGAAATGGAGTTGTATATAGTAGGCTGTATAGAGAAAATCCCTGGGAATAACATGAAGAGTGCTTAGTCATTAATGGATAACCAGATGTACAAACCAGGATGAAAAGAAAATCAAAATATTTCAGCCTTTTCAGACAACATTAACACACCCAGACAGCAAAGCCATCATGAATTCATCCCATTTGGAGCTCTATTTCATCTCTCTAGTGTTGTCTAAAATTAAACACAATAGCCCTGACATAAGAGTTCACTGTATTTCCAGTAAACAACAAAGGACTTTCAACAATTTTTGTCCCCAGTGATCAATACTGAGTCTAAAAGAAACAGAGAGAAAGCACTGTATGTACTTCGTTTACCAACAATATGCATTCCTATTCAAAAAGCTTCTTAAAAAGCAGAGTGTAAGCAGGACATATTTATTTACTCTGCAGATTTTCTCCTACTAATACGTAACAAGGCAAGAAAAAAATTTAAAAAAGGTAGAATTTGAAGTGAACAGCAGATACCTCCAAGAAGATGCTTATTGTACAGCTCATGTACAGGAATAACCAGATTATTGTTATCATCTGGTAGCTGAACGTGAAGGAATACTGTCACTGCAGTGGAGAATGTCTCAGGGTGTTTGTAGAACAGGCACAGTCCTTACAACTGCCTGGGTTATACACATACTAGTAGTACAGGTTATGTGCTAAACATACTATTTATTCCTCCTGATAGTATGTGATTGCTTTGGATTTGTTCCTAAGGACATTGGGCTTACAAATTTTTCTTTTCCTTACTTCTTTAGTCTCTTTTTTTTTTTTTTCTTTCCCCCCTGGCTTTTCACAGCTGCTTCTCTGTGCCTCAAGTTTTGAACAGACTTGTCAGATTTCATTGCAACTGTCTTAGGGGAGTAAGTCTCTAATATGCTTGCTGGTATGTATATACTTCATGGAAGTCTCCTGTAAAACAGAGGCTCACATCTCCATCCCACTGAGAAAATGCCTTCAACATACATTGAAAAGGAGCCTGTTTGATTTGTTGGCTGTATAATCACCACATGTAGCTCAAAATCAGCATGTGTGCACACCCTCACAATGTTGCCTTCTGGTAAAAACATGAAGCAGTAGGACTAACTGGGGAGAGAAAGCTAAGGAATTATGAGGGGGAACAGAAATGACAGGAGCTAAGGACATTTTGACAGGGATGCATTGGTTCAATTCCCTTCTACAAATGCTCAGTGCTGTGACAGCTGTTACGGTGGACAGCAAACAGTAAGGCTGTTTTAACAACAGGAAATATATGGATTTGTACAGCTGGGCTGAAATCAGATGCAATTATTACCTTAGATTTTTTTTTTCTTTCTGATTATAATTGTAAAGTATTAGCCTGTTACTGTATGGGCTGACTAACTTCAGAAGTAATTATCTCCTGAACATTTCTGGTTGCAGATACGTTACTGCCTGAGCGGTCCTATCCCCATATGCTTGTGTCTGCCTTCCAGACTCCTCCCTCCTGTGCTGACATAGTAGTTTTGTGTGGAGAACTCAAGATGTGAGGTGATCCAGCTAAGAAATAATCCATCCTTAGAAAAAGTGTGTTTTTTTTCAGCTGGATCAGTCTCCCTTATGTTTAAACTGTGCCACGGTTCCAAAATCATTTGTGGCTTTTTTGCCTCAGTCTTCTGGGTCTAACAAAAGCTGTTTAAAAGGGACAAGTTTTTAAGGATGAAAGGCAAGCGTTCCTTGAAAAGCAGGCAAGTGAAAGAAGGGGGAGCAGTGAAGGCTATACGGAAGTTTCCTCACAAATTTCAATTATCTGAACATTTACACCCAAAGAAAAGGCCTTCTGACCCATTCTTTTTAATTTATCACTGCCAAATTGTTCTGCTGGCTGAAACCCCATCTGAAATGTAATACAAGGTGAAATGTGACATGTTTCTGCTGATGCCACTCAGTAGTCACTCTCCCACACATATACTGACACAAAAGTGGAAAAACCCCAAACATTCTTTCTCACAAATTCTGCAACTCTAATGCAGAATGTTGTAAAAAACATGGTAATGGGTGTCCCAGGAATGTACAATCTCTTTACTCCCTCCAGTACTCTCATATGTCCTTTTGCCACTGTTCTGGTACAAGATCTATTATGTTTCAGTGCATCAGTATTTGCAGGCTTGAAAACATCTACGTGGAAGGTACAGTGTGAATCATTGTCATTAAAAACTAGTGGAAAAAGAGACAGAGTTGGTCAGCAAAGAAGGATTTTGGAAAGCAAACCACTTGAGTAACTATGTTTTCTTCTACTGCCTTATTATTTTCAGAGGGTAACATGCATCTAGGTAAACCTGTGGATCTTCCAGAATTACTCACCTTTCTAAGGGAGAGCAAGTCACTCTAGAAACACAAGTGTGACGCTTGATTGTGTTATTATAGGAGCGTTACTGTTCCTCAGTAATGTTCCTCAGACTTTTTCCACCATTCATCCACATTGTTTCTATAATAAAAAGCCTTAGCTGAGCGACAGCTGTTGCCAGTTTTAAGGAAGGATCGCAGGCATAAATAACTGAGTTCCTTAGTTCATAATGCTTATTAGAGGGAATAATATATATTCATCTGCTAACATTAAAAACGTGCATCATGCTAGAAGCTTTTGATGACAGGACTGGGCAAAATTCTAGCTGTGATTAACAGAACATAACATTTTACTGAAACAGCATAAAGGGTGGGCTTCTGTTTAGGTTTTTTTTCCCCCATATTTTTCCTAGAAGTAAGGTGTCAGCCTGTAAATAATTTAGACTAAATACATGTATTTACTTTTTCTGAAGCTGCAGGCACAAAACTAAGGAATTCTTATAATGAAAAGCGAAAAACTTTCTCTGAGGCGTATTTCAGATAACTGTGGTTAAAACCAATTTGTATCATTGTTACAGTCACAGGGTTGAAAGATAGCCATGTGGGAGAACACAGACGGAACACAGAGAAAAAGAGGAGACAAAATGAACAGGTCAGAAGTGCTCTTGGGTCAGATTTTTGGATCCTGAACAGCCTGACACAGATTTTGGTGTAGCTGATGAGCCTCCCCATTTCAGAGAATACATCTGTATTGCATTCTTAACAGATTAATACAGTGAAAGCTTAGCATTTCTACACATCATGGTTGACGTACAAACAATCCACTGACAACCCTGAAGCACCGACTTTCCACTTGAGCGAGCCTGGGGAGGGAGAGCCTATCGTTCACCCCGCGACGCAAAGGCACCGTCATTTGAACTGTGGGGAGCAGGGCTGGAACCCGAACAATAAACCGCTACCAACCGGGCCGTGTGGGAGCCATGCCGAAGGAGCCAGGCGGGGCAGTGCCGCAAAGGCGGAGCCGCGGGGGCCGACAGACGCACCTGGCAGATGCGTGGAGCGCATTTGAAATCCTGTTTCTGGAAAGGCTTGGGAAGTTGCGTGCAGGTTCAGGGGCCGCAGCAGTACCGGGGCCGGCGCTCCGCGGCTGTGAGGGATTCGGGAGCCACAGAACAGGAATTAGGGACTCCGGCTGCGCTGCTGTCTGTACCCCGGGAGCCCCTGGGGCTCATGGAGTTCGCCTTTTGCTCCTCAGCCTGCTTTCACAGACATTCCCACTCCCAGGTTTCGGTTTCTCACTGTTGGCAGCGCCCCTTCCCCTCCTTCCGAGCATCCCTGTGCTGGCGTAGTCACATGTTTAGGCTTCGATGCCTGTAATCCCACCCTCACTGCCCGAGAAGGAGGAGGAAAATTTGCGGGAGAGAAGTGAGCAGCCAGCAGAGTGGCAATATAAACAGAAGGCGGAGGTGCGCGACGGGAGCAGGGCGCTGCGCTGGCGGGGGTCCGGCTCTTCCGCGGGCGGCAGGAAGCCTCCGGGACGCTTGGACAGGAAAGGGTAAATTTCTCGTCGCGCCTGGGGCTGTCCCGGGGATCTGGCTTTTGTATCTTCCGCGGAGCTCGGGGCGGGCGCGGACTGGGGGCCGGGGGCGTTTTCGTCCCGCCGCCTCCCCCCGCTGTAGGGGAAGCGGAGCGCGGGGAGACGCGGAGTTATGGGCTCGTTATCAGGGAACAGGGTCATGTTTTCATAGAAAAGGATGGACTTGGCTGCTGGAGCTGAGGCACCCGCGCGAGGAGGGAAGTGGAAAGCGGGAAGCCGCCGGGAAAGGAGGGAATGTTCTGTGCTTGCTCGGAGTATGTGGCACTGTGTGGTGACAGGCAGAAGAGAGAGTGGCCAGAGCCTGGCTGGGTCTAAAGAAGTGGCCCTTCTGTTATTAAGGAAGGTGAATTAAACTCTTTTTCAGGAAACTTGAACAAAACCTTGCCATCCTCGGCGCAGTGCTTGGTCCCGCCCAAAGCAGCCCTCGGCCGAGGTAAAAAGCATGGTCAGAATTGCTTTGGTCAAGAGCCCGGGGCAAGGGGTTAGAGAGCTGGGCACAAGCAAATACCATCCCCGGCTCTGCTGTTTGGCAAGGGGGGCAGAGGATGGAGGTGGGGTCAGCTTTTCTTACCTAACGCCCTCTCCTCTGACCATCATCACTAAGGTAGCTGCTATTAATCCTAGTGCTTCAAGGGTCACCTTGTGCTACCTGGCAGCTCTCCCAAAGGGAAAGAGGACCTAAGTAACTAAAGTGCTGAAGTCAATGACATTTAAAATCATACACTGTGGAGGAAGTTTGCAGCTGTGCTGATGTTTCAGCAAAACATGAAACTATACCAGTGTGCATTACAGGTTTGTAGGCTGGCTAGCCCGTACACGGTTGCTGAGAAAGTCATTTTAGGTACAATTAGTGGGCTGCCAGAAAGGATTACCAGGTTCAGGAAGCACTTTGCAAGCACAGAGACCAGGAGAAACTCCCTTCTTGTGTGTGTGAAGTCTGGTGCTTTCTTGTCCATCCAACAAGGGCAGCAGTAATTGTGTAACAGGAAACATATTTTTGTCTGTTACACAGTCTGTTGTTTAGTCTGTTATAATATATATGTCTGTTATAATACTGTATAACAGACTGTATATTTTTCAGCTACTGTATTTATCCCATTTTCTTCCCTTGAGGCTCAAACAGATCGCCAGTATCCCCTAGAAACAGGGCATCCCACTTACCATGCGTTTCTGTGCAGGATAAATAGTCTGCTTCATACATTGTTGTGGGAGGGGAGGAAGACCATATATTCCTCAGACACACGTGGTGAATACAAAGAAAAAAATCCATAGTGTTGTTTAATAGACATAAAAAAGAAAAGGAGATGTTGAAAGAGGAGTGCTGTATATCAAAATGACTAAACAAGTTTTCTTTCGAACAGAGGTTAGAATCACAATATTCTGGTTGTCACCTTGTATTGTGTTGCATTTTGATTGTTGCATAGACCTATGCTATCTCGAAACTCAGCCTTCTTATGAAGGACCCTTGCTCAGAAAAATAATACCCGATTTCCTTATCACCCAGCTTTGATCTTTACAGTTAGAAATAAGAGTAACGCTGTGACATTTTCTGAATTAGCAGCCATCACTACATCTGTTGCCTTTTCTTTCCCCCTCCCCCCTTCATGTACCCACATCTCCAGCTCTATTGTCATAATTATTAAGAGAAGTCATCACTGAGGGTTAACTAAAAGGTTTTATTAACTGTTAAATTATTATCAAATTTTAATTCATGATTGATAATTAAATGTCAAATTATGATTAAACAATAACTGAAAAATAATTAAAGAGTGCTTTAACAATGATTTAACAATAATTATCAATAATTAAGCTGTAATGGAATGGTAATTGGATGATGATCTAATTGGTGATTTCAGCAATGATTTAAACAATGATTAGATGGGGGTTAAATACTCTGCTGCTTACTATGCTTCTAATACTTCCACTCTACCTGGACATATAAATCCTCCAGTATAAAGTACACTTTTAGGCCTAATGTAAATGTGTTACATCATTGTAGATACCAGATTATGGGTAAGGTGTCTCTCAATCTCAAAGAGTGACCTTGAGCAGTCTCCCTGCTTAAGGGGACCTGGCTCAGGGGGGCTACAAATATATCTATATGTTGAAGTGGTTGACTCATGACCAACCCCATTTGGTGTGTGTGCAGCTATAGCAGTTGTAATTTTGTCTAGTCCCCACTCGGGCTGATACTGTTAGGTCATGATAAGACATGGCCTATACGACTTAGTACCCGAGAAGATACAGCCTAGCACAGTTCACACTGTTCACACAGCAGGGCTGGTTTGTCTGTGATGCCTGAACCAAAAGGATGCTCACCCAGTCAGAGTGGGTGCACCCAGCACACCTACCAAAATCACAGGTACTTCCGAGGAGCTAATTTAATCTGCACGTTCCTCTTCCAGTGACTGTGAAATGCCTGGTTTCACAGCAAGCCCCTAGGGCACAGTTGCATATAGAAATCAAATAGGAGAGCTCAGGCAGAAGCAGCTATTCGGCAATAGATGTGCTGGGATACCTCATTCCTGCTGCTCTGGAATAACTCCTTCTAGACAGGCTTCTCCAAGAGCAAGAATTCTTCTTCCTTACCTGTTTAGATTGCTTTAATTTGCAAAGAGTTGCTGTTACTTCAGCATACCACATTTAGTAGCTTTTTTTCAAAAGCTATTCTATTTACCTGTGGGGATTGCCAGTATGGTCAAACTATAAAATGCCAGTTGTTCACGACAACAAAACAGACTAATATGTTACGTATCTCAGAAAACCAGATTCCTTTCTTTGATATTACCTTAAGCTGAAGATCAATAAGGTAGAAATTGCCTCTTGCTGTATTTGTATACAGAACCTTGCATGCAGGAGCCATGGTCTTATTTCAACAAAAGACTGTGACACAAGGAGTTAGAATAAAAATTATCTGTAGCATCTCTAATGAGTCAATGCACGTTTAGCTCTGTGATTCCAAGGACAGCAAAATTTAATAGTTTGTGCCATTATTAGCAGCAGCTTTGTCTAATGTAATTTTTCTTTCTTTTTTTTTTTTTTCTTTTAATAAATAGGGATACTTATTTTATACTAAAGCACAAGTGAGCTCAAACCAAAAGCCAAATTTAAGATTTTGGAGGACTTCACCTCTGTGAAAACATGCAGCATTTTTTATACATATCATTATCAAGTTCTATAACAACGTATCCTGATCTGTTGTTTGTTTGGTTGTTTTTTTTTTTTTCATCTGTGGCACATAAGAAATGTAAATTCAGACAAATACAGATTGAGTAATTTTAAAGTCACATAAACCATAAACCCTTGGTGTTATCCTCTAAGACACAGCTCCTCGCAAAACTCCTTGCCTTAACTCACCCTGTTAAGCTGTTACCTTGCAGAACTCTTCTCCCAGCTGCTTTCCACTCCCACTTGATCTGAATCCTTACTGCTTGATAGCAACACGGAAGAGCACTGTTTTCCCATGATGTTGCATAGGAGGGAGCGGTCTGGTGAAAGCAGATGTTGAGAACATGCTCCCTTTGGATTTACATGGCAGAGGAAGATGAATACACAAGGGAAGTGAGAAGCTGAGGAAATAAGTGTAATTAATATATTCAGTTCATAGCATATTTCACTGGTGGCTTTTAACTTCTCAGTTTAAGGGATACGGACAACGTATCTTCCAGCTGCCACATTCATATACTTTGCCTCTTAATTCAGCTTTCAAACTCTGCTCCCTGGATTTCTAGGGATTTATGAACAGCCTGGAAAAGCTAACTATTTAAATAAGAAAAGCAGGCCAGCCTATCAGTAAATTTACATTCAGGATGCAATTTTGCAGTTTCTGGGGTTTCCTAACTGCACAGGGTTACTCCCTGTATATCTGTGCATTTCAGTTTTCTGATAGTGCTTAAATTCCATTTCCTTGGACAGAAAAAGTATGTATGTTCATGGACAGGTTCTGAGGAATGGCAGATAAAAATGGACAGCTGTGCCACCAGTTTCTATCTGTTACACCATGTAGGTCCTGTAAAGGGCTAAGTCCAAATCCTCTCCATCTCCCTAGCCACTTCTCAGCCACTTCTCTTCTGCTTCAAGCTATTCTTAACCTGTTAGACTGTAGCAGTGTCATGCCTTTAATACCTAGGCCATAAGAAACAAAAGGTAAAGTTCTAAGAGAACTGGGAGATCAAGTGTATCATCAGCAGTCCTGGTCTGTGCCATGGCAGGAGGCACTTTAGGTGGAAGTTAAATGAAACAACTGGCTTACTTGACATTTATTCTCTAGAAGCAACATAATGACAAGTGCTCTAAGCACTGCTTGAAGTAGAAGAGGTAAGAGCTAAATTTGGTACCTGTGAATAAAATGCACCCATTTTAGTAGCACAACTGCTGAGCTCTTACTATTAAGATTCTGCTGAATGTTTTTAGAAGCACAGCTTTTGCCAGGATGGTTTGTATTTTGTTTCATTTCAAGTGTAATGGTCAGATCTGTGAATCCTTGGCTTTTACGGGAAACTGCTGATTTCAAGGCAAGCCTGCTCTTATCTGGCACCTGACCTACTAAAAGCTGTCAGAAAACAAGAGGAATTGCAGATGAGAAAAGCTGACCATCTGGTCTAGTAACAGGGATCAGTTCATGGCAGGGACCTCAGTTTTCATAAGCTGAGGGTGTCTGTGTGCAACAGTCAGCTGTCAACATGACTATATATATTTCCCATATATGAAACAGAAGATGCATATGACTCTTTATGACTTTGTGAAGCTTGCATCAGTTCCTTCAGACTTCAGCAGGACTGCTTGCTAGTGCACTAACAATATCACAGCAAGGACAAAGCTGTTGTTTCTTACAGAGAGGCCTAATTAGCAGAGGAGCTTGGTCCTGTGGTTGCAGCATGTCCACACAATGATTGGTTAGGGTGTATAAGTGTTTTCTGCACAAAGGTTTCAACTTGAGGTGCCACTATAGTGTTGAGACACAAGTCAAAGCTACAGCTTGTATGAACACTGTTACTACTACTGTACTGGCTGAGGGGGGACTGTCATAGCCGGTCTTTCCATGACATTATGACATTTTGCAGGATCTTACCTTTGTTTTCCACGGAGCTGACTGTGTGGCTTCTGACCACCTGACTTCATCCAGTTGTTATTTTAGGAAAGGAGTGGCTTTTCCCACTGACACTGAAAAGAAGTATAATTAGGCAAAAAGGAGCCATTTATTATTTTAATCATAAAGGAACACTTACGGCCTTGTCTCAAATAGCAGATAGTAGAAGACAGATACCCTCTCTTACATTACTTATCCAGGAGCCTCCTAAAATTTTGCAGCTTTGAAACACATAGGAAGCTTTGTTCCAAGAATGCATACCTGCCTGCGGGAATACCTCTGGGAAGGAGCTGGGAGCGGGCAAAAAAAAAATAAAGACAAAACCAGCTTTCTCTTCTTAAGCACTAGCACAGCAGACAGTATCCTGCCCAAAGAGGTCATTACTCCATTACTCATTTGTCTACTCTGCCTAAGTGTGTGCAGAGGTAATTCACCCATCTTCAAAAGGGGATTAATGATGATGGGAGTATAGATTTGGAAGCAGGTGATCAAGGTGTTTCTGGAAGGAATATTCATCATGGTCTAAGAAAAAACCTAAGCTGAATAGATAGCTTTGTATCGCAACAACTTCTAAAGGTGTTTAAGCAATGGCTCTGTTTTACACAGAACATATATAAAAGTGGCCTCCACTGCAGGTATTTATGTGGTTGCAAAGCAATTAGTATTCAGGTTTCAGACAGAGGTTTTTAAAGCACTGTAAAATCCAATTCTGATTCTTGCTTTTCTCCTCAAACTCCATTTTGCTGTCAGAAATTCCACTTTAATACTTGAAGAACAAACAAGGCCTTTTTCCCCCTAAAAAGGGGGGAAAAGTTAAAGCGGCAGTACCAACAGCTTCTGAGAACAGAATAGCTTCTGTGAAGTCAGAACCATGCTGAGGAGTAGAAAACAGTCTGATCAGAAACTCTGGATCCAAATCCTGAGATAACATTGAACTTTGCTTCTGTAGAAGCAAGAAATTTCTATCATAGATCTGGAATTCTTGGCTTCCCAGTGTCAGAGCCAGAGGGGGGGGGGGTGG
>JAOEHY010014142.1:0-29914 GCA_025447955.1 Psilopsiagon aurifrons | reverse complement strand
GGTAGGTCTCAGGCAAAGACAGCACATCCAACCCCGGGCAGAGGACAGGTTGTGCTCACACAGCCCTGGGGAAGTTGTCTCTGCCTTCCATCGCCTGCCTCCCTCGGCTGTGTGGTTCCCCACTATGCGCACAGCCCAGGGATGACCTGACCCCAGTTCCCTGCAGCCTCACAGCCCTATAGAGCAGAGCCAGCTCAAGTCAAGCTCGGATGATGGCAATGCGAGGTTTATGCTCTGCCTTTGCCTGTGCTCGGGGGGTCACATCCGTGCCCCTTCACCCCCAGCTCACTCCCTGCTGTGTTCCTCAGGGTGGTGCTGCTGCTCTCGCAGCGGCTGCAGAGCTGATCCAGCTGAAAGGAGCCTTTTTTCCAGGGTGGCTTCCAGGCTCTCTGGGAATTCCGCCGTGATCCCACCCAAACCCTCTGTCCTGGCCCTGCAGTGGGGATCGAGTGCTCCAGGGTCATGGGTGAACTTCAGACAAAGTCATTCCCACTGGAGAGCACTCCAGGCTGCTGTTTCATGGGATTCCTGTGGGTTCTCAGCATAAACCTGGCTACCATAGCAGCGTTGTAGGCACTGCCCCAGGTTCAGAGACCTCCAGGTAACAAGAGGTTTAGCACTGGTACCCACAAAGCCCCATCCAGGAGCGTGGAGGCTCCAGGCCTGCCATGCTGTGCAATGTTTGCTTTGGCTGATATTGCCCTCGTTTACTGCCTTTTACTGGAAGACACCCCTTCAAACCCAAAGCACATCGCCTGAGCACCCCCCCATCCATCTCCAGGACCATTCAAGGCAACTCACAAGGATCCCCATCAGTGCAGGGTGTCCATTCCCCAGTTGCCTGCACCCATCTCTCACAGCGCCCTTGCTCAGAGGATCGAAAGGACGGAGGCTGAAACATCACCTTGACCCTTGCAGATCCCCGGATCCCCTGTCAGGGAGCTGCATCCCCGCCTGGCTGCGGAAGCACCCTGCGGATTGCCCCGAGCCCTCGCTAACCCAGCACCGAGATCCAGCAGCACTTCCCCTGCACATCAACGTGGGGTGTTAACACAGAGGTCTAATCATTGCCATGATCGCTGTTAAACCCTTTCCCCACTGATCCCCCATCCGAAACCCCAGGGAGTCCGTACTTACCCCGTGCTCTCCGGGCTCCTGCCTTGCCCCCATGGGTGCCGTCCTCTACAGGCGTAGCCACAGCAATATTGAGCCAGCAACTGCTTAACTGCCTCGTCCCCTCATTGCTCAGCTATGGGCACGCTCCTGTCTCTGGAAGCCCGTGGGGAAGCAGACAGCGCACGGCAGCCCCTGCGCAGCGCTCGGCGGCTGCGCTGCCCCCGGCGGGACCCTGGGGCTGATCCAGGATCAGCAGCGAGCACCAGCGAACGGATCAACAGTGCCACCAACTCTCCGGGCCCCCCTTCCCCGCTCCGGGAAGGTGGAACGGCGGCAGGGACCAGCGCGCAGCAGCGCAGCCTCCCCGCAAAGCCCCCCGCACACCTTTGGGGTGGGGGGGAGCCGGGGATGCCAACAGATCGCGCTGTGATTTCTCACAGCTCTCATTGTCCGCACTCATTATCCACATTGCACAAGGCAAACCCGCAAGTCGGATGCTGACAAGGCTGGCGTTCCTCATTAGCAGCCCACATTGCAAAAGCTTCATCTAAACAAACATGCATTCGGAAACCCTTACCTCTGACTTGTCACTCCCTCATCACTGCTGAAAAGGCTCTACTGGTGCCTCAGATTTAAACCACTACAAGACCAACTACAAAAGTCCTCGGCTCCTCCAGATAAAGTTACATGCACGTTTCTGTCAAAAACAATGAGAAATCGATTCATGGCGAGTTCATGGAGCAGTCTGATGCGTTTGGGGCCGGGGCTTTGGTTCACTTGTTTTCCTAAAGCAGGTTTCTAACAGCTTCGCAGAGAAACAAACCCTTCTGTGATGTGCAGGATTTCAGCTCGTAAAGATCGCCCAGGCTAGTTCCTACTCCATCAGCCCACGCTGCTCCCTGCGTATGCAAAGCAGAAAGTATGTGATCGTATCAGAGCAAATTTGCACATTAATAAATCCTGGTCTCAGTGCCGTAGACTCCATCCCCATCCACCGGGTAGGGGCTTTTTATTATTATTATTACCAGAGTATCCAGCTTTGTAAAGGCATCTAGTGCAAACTCCTGCATGAGGGAATTCCACCCCGCTAGTACCACCTCCTAAGACAATATCCAGCCAAAATATTGTGACTGCCGCAAAACCCGGACTGGAGCTCCACAAAGGACCTTCCAGTGTTGCTTCCAGAGCCAACGGGGTCTCGGTGAATTACTGCAGTATGACACACCATCTAGTTGTCTTTGTAGTCTATTTTATTTATGACAGTTAATTCCAAGTTATTACTAACATTTCAGTGGTAACTGGCACATGAAGTCATCAGCTGTCACAACTGCATCTGTTAATAAACATGTCAAATATTAAAAGCAGCTTATTATCCTCTGGAGCGGGGAAAGCACTAAGGCGAAGGGCTCCAAAGCCTGGATATTTTTCCATCTCTGGCTCTGCAGCAGGAGGAAATGCTCACGCCCAGGAAAGCAGTGTGATGTGCTGGGGCTGGCCGGGGATACCTGCCCCCCATCACACCTGAGCAGCACAGCGGCTTTCCTCCTGCTGCTGTTGTCAGCTGCCCTTCCCTTCTCCGATGGGACGTGGAATGGATCCCAGCTTCACATGGGTGCGTAGGGGAATACAGAAGTAGCCCCAGTGTGCTGGTCCCCCATAGGGGAGGCAGAAGTGCCCCAGGCACAGGGCAGCTGGGGGGAGATGAAGGCCCCCATCCACTCTCATGCTCCCTGCACTGAGGGCTCAGGCAGGGAGTGGATGTGCCATGGGACACATGGAGCTGTGCTGGACCTTGTCCCAATGTCCCTCTGTACAAGCCATTTATAGGAACTGGTGTCTGCCCACTTCTCAAGCAGCTGCAGCACTATGTGGGTCCCCATGCATGATTGTCTGACCCTCATCCCTGGCTCTTGTGGGGCTGATGCAATGCCCACGGCCATGGGGCTCTGACAATGGCAGCTCTGGTACCCTGATGGGTGGTTGCAGGGACATGGCTGGGTGGCAAGCTGCTGGCCAGCCTCTTGGCATGCTGTCAGTGTCCTGGGGAGGGATTTTGCTTCCTTTCCATCCCCCCAAGAGCCCAGATAACACAAGCAGGTTGCATGTTCCTGGTCTGCAGGGTCAGGGTTCACTCACACCCAAGGGATGCAGTGAGAGGGATACCACATCCTCCCTTCCTTACCATTTAAGACCATCATCCTCAGTACATAAGGATGCTGTATGCCTTCTCCCTGCTTCGCTGAGCTACCCGTGCTCTTGGTCTCTGCAGCTGGAGAGGAGGCTGCTGCTTCTTCATGTTCACTTTCCCTCTCTAGGGAATCTCAGGCAGAAAGCTTGCCTCTCTCTAACGCTTTCCTTGCCCCATTGCCTCTGGCTTTCTCCGGTGGAAGGTAATCCTCAGGCTTTTTGAGGGATGCTTCAAAGTCAGTGCCAGTATCTTCTAAACCCTCTATATGAAGGCTGTTTGTCCGTAACAGTGTGGTTTACATCAAGCCCAAACCAGTGCCCAGCAATGGGCAGGAGTCAGGGAGATGCACTGAATGCACCATCTTTACCTTCCCTCTTTTGTGTGTCAACTTCTTTAAGCATCTGAACATGTTCCACTCTTTATTTTAGGTGTAAGATCTGCTCGAGCAGATGCCATAATTCTTCTGTAATGAGTGAAATTCTGTCTTAGCTTCCAAGTGTTCCTAGGGACAGCCCAGGACACCTTGCTGATGGATGAGACACCCATGCCAAGCAGGGTGACTCACTCTGCACTGCTTACAAAAGTCTTGAAGCAACGAGGAGCAGCATTATCATTATCTTCACTTGATCCTCCCCAAGCTTCCAGAGCTCCTAGCTGGAAGCCAGAGGGCACAGGCTCTTCAAAAGGCTGTGCTGGGCCCTGCAGTGACTCCTGAATCCCACCCTGGGTCCCATGCTGGAGAGATGGGGCAGATCCCCTTTGATTTCTGCTACCCTCAGGTCCCTGCTAAAGCTGAGTCTCTGAGTATCCCCAGCAGAGCACTCTGTGAACGGGCAGCCCTGAGGAAGAGGAGAGCGATGATATGGGACATGGCATAGAGCAGCCCCCTGGATACACAGGTTTGGAGAAACTCCTGGATCTGTGTTGTTCTCACCCTTGGAATCCCCTCTGCTTTGCACAGCGCCTGTATGGGGGCAGGTACAAAGATGCAAAATAACCCGAAACAGGCAAGAAGGAGAATTTACCCTTCACACAGCTTCTCCTTTGCATTGTGCACATGTGTATGGAGGGTTTATTCATCCTGAAGTTTCTTTGGCACTTCATTCAATGTCCCTGGTTTCCTACTTGCAAACGGTGTCTTCTGAGGTCACTGCTATCTCACAGGAGCATTAGTGGATGTGCTTTGAATATTGGGCAGATGCTGAGCTGTCACTGTGGCAAATCTCATGAAAGACCTTTTTTACTTTCTATTCTAGGATAGAGTATTCTAGGAAGAGCCTTTTCACTTTCTATTCTAGGATATTCTGAAGTCCCATCGAATGTGGCTCTGGGACAACTTCATTTAGGTGCCTGTAAGAGTGAAAAACCTAAGGAGCCAAAGACTTTACACTTTACACTTGCCTTGAACAGCCAAACCTTTTCCTTTCTCCTCTTTCTGAGCACTGCAACTCCAGTTGACAGCTGTAGATCAAGTTTCAGTCTGGAGCAAATGTTTATAACTGAGCAATATACCCTAAAGACAGAGCTTTATAACGGGAATGCTGACAAACCCAGCTGCAAGAGCAGGGCTACTGGACATGATGATAATTAGCAGATAGAGAAGTGTGTCTGACTGCAGGCAAAGCTCCCCAGCTCCCTGGCGTTGGAAGGTATCGTTGCAGAGGACAGTTGAATCGCACTAAATCCTGCCTTAACACCCTCCACAATAAATCCAGCATCAAGTCCCACATTTCTTCCCCTTCTGACAGGCAGCTAATTTACCAGTTTGGTTTTCTTTAGCTAATGGCTGTTATGGCTGATCCGAAATTAATCCTAAACAGGTTGTTTCGCTCTTGTACAAAAGGATGTGAAATTCCACGTTGGAGCAGGGTAAAAAAGCCAAGTGGCTCCAGGCTGGAAGCACAGCTGCTGGCTTGGGAGGTTTTCCCTGCTGCCCATAGAAGTCCTCACTGAGCAGGTACCCAGCCGCCTGGGCTCCTCCAGCCAGGCTGTGGGGGCAATGCCAGCGCCCGGTGTGGCACCCAGGGAGCATCATCCACAGCCATCATCCCACATGCCCTTGGCAATGCGCTGCATGAGGGAAAGGGTGGGCAAAGCAGACAAAGGCTGCCTGAGTTCACCGGTTTTGGCCACATTAAGTGGAAAAGCCAGCAGTGGGTCTCATCCTGCACTACAGGTATCCAGTCACCCACTATGGGTGACTCTGCCTGTTCAGGACCAGCCTTTCCCTGCTGGCTCCGTGTCCTGCTCTGCACAAAGCCAAAGGGAGCAGAGGAAGACTCCCCACATCCCCCAGCCTCACCGTTCAAGTGCGTGGGTCCCCTCCCCATGTTTTTTGGTCTGAATTCATCCTCTCCAGCTCCTGCCCTTCATCCCCCTCTGCTTCAATCAGCCAGGGGAAGGGCCTCTCCTCCATGGAGACCATGGGGACTTCCAGGCTGGGACTGAGCTGCCAGGAGCTGCATCCCTCATCCTGTATGGACAGGGGGTCCTGGGATGCAGGCAGTGGAGCTGCACCCCACAACTCCAGCACTGAGCACCACGGCTTCTGTCAGACCCTGGGCTCTCAACGTTAACCCTGTGTGCAGAGGCAGGTACCAGTGCCTACAAGTTCTCAGCTGGCACAGAGGGTGCATTACTCATCCCCGGTGCCTCATCAGCCTATGATAATATCTCAGCATAAGCAAAAAGCAAGCGAGGCGCTCGCCGAGAAAGCAGAAGGAAAGCAAGAACATCCTGAAGTTGTCTCTGACGCTCCCCTGCACCCTGCTTTGACACAAGAAGGCTTATCTCCTGCAGCATGATTGATATGCTGTTAATAGTACCCAAACACCTGCGGTCCTGGGTCCCCAGCAATGCAGTCACCTCAAGTGCTGAGCTTGCTGCATAAACAAGTGCTCTGGTTGCAAAGACAACCATCGAGTTCCTGATGCAGGCTGCACCAGCCATGCTGGGGGGTCAGGCACAAGGGCACGCAGGATCATGCCTTCCATGGGGAAGCAAGAGGAACGGCAGTGATCCTGATAGGATCACCCAGGCATGCCTCTTCTCCTTGGGCAGAGCAAGCAAGCCTGGGCTTTCACAGCCAGGCAATGCTGCTTCCTAGCCTTGTTCTGGCAGTGGCTGTGCTGGGAAGCGTGTGTCCCTCCAGGAATATCCCTGGGGAGGTCACCCCACTTTGGTGCTGAGCCAGGAAAATGATGTGAAATGAAGGAAGAGGGAGACCCGTGTGCCCCATCCCACTAATGAGTCATGGGCAGCCTGCCTGCACCCCCAGTGCTCCCCAAGGCAGGTCAGGAGGGGTCTGGCAGGACCGGCTGGCTTTGTGCTCACCAGGAACAGGGCAGGGAGGGAGTTCCCATGCGTGTCCCAGGGAGCTGCCCTGCTTTTCAGGATCTCCTCCACGCCTGCCAGGTTTTCTGACACTGCACCCCATGTAGGCTTGGACATTTTGCCTCTTTCCAAGGAGCGATGTTATGTGCATGTTGGGAAATGCTCCTTTCTCGTTTGCTCCGAAGGCCCTTTTTCCCCTGTTGTTTGAGGAATGCTGTTTGAATTAGCTCCGTGGATTGCAAACAGACCCCGTTGTTTTCTTTCCCAATGCAGGGAGGCTTCTGTTCTCTTTGGCCGGCTGGATTAACCAGGGGGCCTTACACAGTGACCCCTCTGCAGCTCAGGGAAGCTAATTTAATCCCAATATTGTTACAGATCACAGCAGGATGAATCTCACAGATTCCTTGAGGCAAACCAGCACCGAGCTCCGAGCTCCGGCAGGGACAGCAGCACTCTGTGCTTGTCCAGGCAGGAGCTGCTGCAGCTTTCCCTATGCAGTTTCCTTTACACAACTTCTGAGGCTGGGGAGGAAAGCAGTGCTGATGGGGCGGTGGGGGCACCCTGGGTACCAGCATCCCACCTGCATCCCGCAGCATCCGCTGGCACGCAGGGCAGGGAGGGCACTCTGATCCTGGCATCTCCTCCTTATTTCTTTCACCTCACTATTTCTTTCAGTCCCTGCTCCTGGGGCTGGGCTTTTGAGCCCCAGTTGGGGCTGCCACACTCTAAGTACCAAATGCAGGGCAGGCTGGGGCTCCCTCCGCACTGCCTGTACAATCCCCTTTGCAATGCCCTGCTCATTCCCCCACACATTGCCCCATGCATGGCCCCAGGCATTGCCCTCTGAGTTTATCATTTCCCTGCTGTGTAGAGCCCAACAGGCAGATGGGTTTGTAAGCACCTTTCTCTGCTCCCTTCCCTACACATGAGCCAGAACCCTCTGAGGTCAATCACAGCAAAGCTATTGGTGAATACAGACACATCTGCCTGCAGCCTTTTCTGTCCCACAAGGAGTCCTGTGGAAGTGGTCTGTGATGTGGTGCTGAGCCTGGAAAAAGGCATCCAGCACCCTCAGAGTGGAGCAGTCAATATCATCATCATTTGCATTTTCATGGGGAGGATCTGCCTTCTCCTGTGAGCAGTGCCTCAGCTCTGCCCACCCTTGATCTCACAACCCCATCTGAGACACATCCCCTTCCCAGGATGAAGCTGCTCAACAAACCCAGCTGAATCCATCACACAGTGCAAATCCATTTCCAAAGCACATCACACTTCTCACTCAGGCTGAAGATTTATGGGCCAGCAAGTGAGGGGACAACCAGCCTGGTCCCTGGCTATAGCCAATGCAGGTGTCCAGCCCCTGGAAGTGGGCAGGGCAGGGGGTGCGGGAGCCATTGGGATTCATGGGGGAAACCCTCCCTCTCCCAACATCGATCACCCTGGGGGCTTCAATGTTTGGGAAGAGTAAGTGCTTTGGGACACAACTGAATCAAGTTTGAAGGATGCTGCACCACAGGTCTGCAGCTCCCAGCGTTTCTTGTACCTCTGTCCAAAGCTGGAAGTGGAAGAGGCCATTGGCACAGCCAAGAGGGCACGAAACAGAGAGCGTAAGCAGAAGAGGTGGCTCTGTGCACAGCTTGTCCCTCTCCAGGCCTCCTCCCTTCTGCCTCATCAGCAGCAGAGCAGGACCTGGTGCTGCCACAGGGCAGGGCCGGCCCCACTTCCCTGGGAGTGTGGGGCAATGGCTGGGGAGCAGGGATGGGACACCCAAGGGAGCTGCAGCACAAAGAGGCGATGGCAGGAGGGTGGGCACAAGGGCAGGAGCTGGGCATGGGGGCCTCTGCTCGAGCCCAGCCCCTTCTCGGCCACGGGAAGCTCTTGGGAACATTCCTGCTGGATGACATTTCCCAAGGCATTGAGAAAAGGAGGGAAGAAAATAAAAAAGGCACTTTTTTTCCCCAATATAAATTCTTGCAACATTAAAAACCCCACACAATAGCTGCAAGCCCTGAAACGGCTGGGGGTAAAAAAGCTGCAGCTTGACTTGGAAATAGCACTACCATCCCCACCAATTGGGTCGAATCCCAGATGTGAGACATCATGTGTGACAAAGCCCCAGAGGCGGGACACGCAGGAAGCTTGTAATTGCTGTGGGCTCCCATCGCTGCACAGGGATGCAGGCTGGTGACCCCGGGAGTCCTGAGTCCCCCCTGTCAGTAACCTGCAGCAGCCAGAGCAGAGATCCAGGCTGGCTCTGGGACCGACAAGGAATGGGTGGGTGAGCCCCTGGTTCAGCTCCTTGCTGCCCATCTGTGCCCCTGCAGAGAGCAGGAGGGACCCTCGGATGGTTTTGGGACCCTGGGGTGATTTGGGATCCCCATAGATATGAGCTGGGTGTTCCTGCTGACCCACAAAGGGCTGCAGCGCTGATGGTGGTGGTCTGGGTTGCACTGAAGCAGCACCAAAGGGTGAATATGGGGTATCCCCATGTCCCCATAGGAGACGCATGTACCCCACACAGGTCAGTCCCAGCTCAGGCAAGCAGACAGGAATCCCACTGTACTGAAGCCAGCCTAACTAAACCAGCTGAAAACATACGTGGAAGGGCTCCTTGTGCAGCAAAAGCTGCGCTGTGACATTTGTAGTACGCTACAACGATTTTAATGACAATTTAAGAGTATCTCCTGTGGCACAGCCTGACTTCTGCTGCTCTGCAGCTCCACAGAGGTTTCCAGCGGAGCCAAGAGCTTTGCTGGTGTCAATGGGATACGTCTATGTATTGTGTTTTAAACTATATAATTAATTGAATGCAGTGCTCTGCAAGGAGCTAATTCTGCCAAGGGATTTGGGGGATTGTACAGACACAGAGAGGAACAAGGCAGCTCTTCCCTCGCTCTTTTCCTGACTGTTTTTCCCCCTTTCTTTAAGTTTTTGGGAGTGTTCATCACGCAGGGCCTCGAGGTGAGGCTGGCCCAGCCTGCACCCCGCATCACCCCATCCTGAGGCACGCACTGCACACACACCATGCACTTTAAGTGTCTGTGTCTGCATGGGAAGCATTTATACATATCCTAAATACATTCAAGATGGCAGTGTGAAGATGAGAACGGATTGGGCCTGGCTTGGAAAGGTGGCAGAGTGGAAAACAACGATCCTGGGCTAAGGCAAGGATGCTTCACTGGAGCACTGAGATGCCAAAGCCTGCTGTGGGGCTCTCAAGTGCATGAAGCACGCATGGGAAGTGCAGCGCTTTGCATCCTTGCTCCCTGAAGAAGAGCTTAGGTTATGCTGGACAGAACTGTCCGTGGCCAGCCACTTCCAGATGCAGTTCCAGCAGATACGTGTTGGATGCTGTTTCTTGGAGATGCCTTTTCACTTACAAAGTGGGGAGAAGAATAAAGCTCCAGTGACTGTAATGTCTGCAAGAGAGCTATCACAGCCATGGCGGCCTCTTGTGCCATGGAAGCTGTGGGGTTTCATTTCCAATTAAGTTTTTCACATGGTAGCATTCAGGATTTTGATGGGAGATGTGGCTACTTTTGTCTAACACAGAGCATTACTTTCACTGCGCCCGGCCCAGGAATGAGTTCTCCACTGTTAAAATGTAATTTAATTTATCCCCATGGATTTTGTGATGACTGGGATTTGTTCTAAGGAGACCTTTAAAGGAGAACTTTTGCATTATTAAATCTATGTGCGAGGAAGTTGAGTTCTGGCATCCTCTGATAACCAAACTTCTTTTCTCTCCTCCACTATATCCATCATGATAAAAGCCCCTGCCAAAGCTCTAACTCAAGCCATGCTTCTGGCTTATTGTGAAACGAATCAGGGAGAAGAAAAAGCCAGAAAAGAAACCCACAAGATGCTCTCGTCCAGTATTCTTTTTAATCAAAGTTTCAAGGATATTGATGGTTTGCCTCATAAGGTAAACATTTGCAGCCCAGTTGCTTTCCCAGGGTTAAAGCAGAAACAAGTGGCTAGCTGAAACTGCAACTGATTTGCTCTGACAGATTCCAGTCAGCTTCAAAATGAGTTCTCTTGACAATCACAGGCTCTTTACACACAGAGCCATGGGCTCGGACCTTCCCACGAGGTGCTGCAGGATGAACCCAATGGATGCTCAGGTTCCGCAGCTCCCCAGGGCACTGCTACCCACAGAGGACAGGGGTGCCCTGGGTGAGGGGCCCTTGTCCCTTCGCTGCTGCCTTCCCATCGTGGGAAGATGCTGCCTTGTCTTTGCAAAGGGCAAACCCAGCTCCATGCACATCCCTGGGAGCAGGGGGACAATTGGCATTATCGGGTCCCTGTTCAACCGCTGCCATCGGGGATGACCTGGGGCAAGTCCCCTTATGCCGCAGAGCTGGTCTCTTGCCTACATGCTCCCCCCCCAACCCTTGCCATTCCCCAATACAGCCCAAGAGGCTCTTGTGCCAGATGCACTTTGGGGTCAGCCTGGGCTGTCCCACCAGAGCAGGACTTTGGCAAAGAGGGGATGAACATTTTGGGGTGCTCCATTGCCTTTCCAATGGCACCATTTGTGCTGCCCTCTCATGGCACCAGTCTTAGCTAACCTCAAACTGATCTGCTGCAGCAGTGCCTGGAATTGGGGAGCAATAGGGTGCAGGGAAGCTGGGATCATTCTGGAGTGAGCCGTGGAGTACTGGTGTCTGTGTGAGCAGCCAGTGGCTGTCAGCAGCATCCTGCTTGTCTGCCTCCTCCAAATTGCATGCAGCAGCCCAGGGCACAGCTCTCAGGGCTGTATTTATTCTCCACTGACACCTGGCTCACTGAGGATGCTCCTGCGCAGCCTTTCTCCTTGGCATACCCAGGATTAGCAGACACTGGTTCCAGCCCTGCTCTCACTACCTGCTGACAGCTGGGAAAGATGTGGGGTTTGGTGCAAGCCAGCACCTATCTACCCACCAGTCCCCGCCCCCAGTGAAATCTCAGCACCCGGAGATCCAAGTCCTCCCTGTTCTCCCGAACTTCCCTTAGGTGGGGCACCTCTCCCTATTCCTAGTGCTCTACCAACGCTCATCCAGCACAGCTATGGAGCCCGCTGCTCACAGGGCTGGCACACTGGGGCTCAACAGAGGAGACAGCACAACTTGAATGAAGACTCACAGCGTTACCGTGCTCTTTGTTAAAACCATGCGCCGTGGATGGGCTTTCCTGCGCATAAAGATGAAGGTATCTTTGTTTTAGAGTCTAACTTTATTGCTTCCCCAGTGCATTAGCTCATGGACTGGAGCCACAGCAAACCGTGCCGTGGAAAGAGCTCCCTTCCTTAAGAGCATCTCCAGGGCATAACAACAGCTCTGAAGCCAGGAGAGAGCCAAGATGATTTCACCACCGAGGCTGGCATCGCCCCCAGGACTCAGCGCGGCGCTCTGCTCCTTGCTGGCACAGCCTGCATGCCCACCCAGCAGGTCCCCGCGCTGGCGCAGGAGCACGACGTGCCTGTGCAGTGCCGGCTGCCGGCTGCAGAAGGCTGCAGCTCTGCTTTGCGTATAAGTCAAAACCTGTAAGCTACTGGTTACAGACGCTCGGTGCTTTAGCAGACTGAAGTGGGAGAAGGGAGGGAGCTGCCAGATCCCAGCTGGTCTCTGCTGCAGGAGCTGATGGAGGATTAGCCCAGCAGCATGTCTTTACAAATTGTCTGTTCCCAGAGTACACAAAGCAAAGCTCGGAGCACTGAGAGTCTCAGCGCAGAGGCAAAGGCAAAGGCAAACGCTCTGGGACCCTGACGGTGCCTTCCACCCCGACACACAGACACAGGGACCCTGGCTCCCTGCGGTCCCTACAGAGCGCTGCCTGTCCCGTGGCGGCTCAGGCTCAGCAGATGCAGCGCTGGGGCTTGGAGCAGATCCCTCCTTCTTGCAGCCCCACAGCTGCCGGCTGAGCCTCTCCCTCCCTGGGCTGGTCCCCGCAAACCAGAGAGGATTTGAAAAGCAGCCCTGGGTCTCTCCTGCCACATCCTGGCACAAGGAAGCATCTGCCCTGGAGCATGGGGGGGTGCTGGAGTCGCTTCCCTGCCTTACACAGCCTTAGCCTTCCCTGCAAAGCATCAGCCCTGGGGGCTTGGGGTGGACCAATGCCCTTTAGGAGAGCCCACAGACAGGCCCAGAACTGCACGGACCAAGAACAACGCTGGGGGAGGCTGCCACAACCCAGCTTCTACAGCCCTCCCAGCCCAGCACTGTGTCCTGCCCCTGGTGGGGAGGGAGATGCAGGGCTGCGCCTGCTGCCCGAGCTCATGGCAGGGCTGCCTGTCCCCGCTGCCATCCACTGACCCCACAGCACATCCTGCTCCCTGCCTCAGCTCCTTGCCCGGGTGATGCTGGGAGGTTATGGCATGCGCCAAGTCCAAGCCAACTCCATCCCTGTGCCTGGTACTCTCTCCATGCCCTTCCCTCAGCCATCCCCCACTAAACCTCTGCCTTAATGCGTGATTGCAGTTGTGCTGTTGGAAAGCAAATGCATGCCAAGCTGCAGCAAGGCATGGGGAGAGGCATGATGCCTTCTGCCTGCTGTTCGCTGCCCATTCCCTGCTCTGGCTGCCCATTCCCTTCTGCCCATTCCCTGCTCCCACTGCACACTCCTTGCTGCCTATTCCCTGCTCCAGATGCCCACTGCTGCTGCCGAGGCCTCCCCTTGCCCGGCTGTCTCGCGGTGCCAGAGTTGGAAGCTCTCGCTACTTGTTTCACGGGAACTTCCGACATTTCAGGAATTGTTTTCATTCTGGCTTGGAATGAAGACAAATATTCCAGAAATTTCCTGGATAACATAAAGTTTAAAATATCCTCCCCACTAAAATAGCAGCAGGAGGCTATCTCAGCTCTCGCATTATGTCACATCATGCCAGCTCATGGCAAGCTGCGCGCGGAGGACTTGTCATGGGATGTAAACAGAAATGCAAATAACGTCAACAAGAGAGGAGAAAGGAAATGCTGAAATGAGAAATTCCCTAAAACTATTCCCTCCCCCCCCTCCTTGTGCAAATTAATTCTCCATGGGAAATTGCTTGGATTTTATAAAAGAGCAAAGCTGGCCAAAGCAGCTCTTCTATTCTCCGGAGAAGGAGGAACACCCTGACGGCACTCCCCGCCAGCCCCACGCAGCACACAGCCGGGCTGGATGTGGGATGTCCGTGTGCCCCCTGCTCCCTGCCTGCGCTCAACCCCTTCTCCGGCTCCTCACAAGCCAAGCCCCGGCACGCTCCGTGCTCAGCCCGGCGCGCCCGGGCCCCTGCTGTCTGCCGGCAGAGATAACCCCCGCATGGATAAAGCTGTGCGCTGGGGTTAACGGCGCCGAGCGGCGGCTCCGTTGGGAGCGGAGGAGGAGGATGCGTGGCCCCGCTCTGCCCAGCGCCGGCCGCAGAGGGGCCGCGGCTGGGGGACGGCGCTTACCTTGGCTCAGCTCTACCCGGCCGGGGCTGGCTCCTGCCCTCCCTGTGCCCGGTGCATCGCCCACCTCAACACCGGCGCCGCTGCCCCGCTCCGGGGATCTGCGCCGGGCGGACCTCGGGGTGCCGGCTGGCACCCATCCCCCTGTGTGCCCCGTGCTTCTCCAGAAAGGCACTGCTGGGAAGGAGCGCCGAAGCTCATGTCTCCGGTGCTGTATCCACCCCTTCCCACCCTCTTGGGGTTCGGTCCTGCCAGTTCCACTTGTGGGCTGTCCTCACCACTTTGGGCCTTTCTATCGCTCCCCTTCTTGTGGCTCCGGATGTCACCACAGACACGCTTTTATGAGAGTGGGCTTGTGCAAGGCTTGTATAAAGTGTTCTCAGAAATACGAGGTCCTGTCATTTGTAAAACTAATAAAAATGCCCAATAATTTTTACAAGGGAAAAATGAGTCATTGGATGGCACATTTCTCATTACTGGCATTTTACAATTAAAATGAGCATCTATTGAATCAATCCAAAGCTCTTATTGTTAGCAGACACTAATAACTTCCTGACCTATTGAAGATACTTCTTTTCTGAAGAAACATGACCCCTCACCACGGCATTTCTCGTCGAGAGCAGTATCCAGCTGAGACCAGCTCTGCTCAGCTCCTGCTGGAGTGGTTTCAAACACATCCTGATGGGACTGGTGGCTATAACTGGGTGGGAAATTGTTTTGAAGCCCTCAAAAATGTTCAAGATTTCAAAATTTTTCCCGCTCCACATGGGGATGGATCCAGAATTGTTCAATTTAGGGTTTTTTTACCCTTAAAAAAAAATAATAGTCCTCATGGAAACCAGCTCCGGAATAGCCAATAACCATCGGTCACAACGCGGGGACTCCCACCCTCGGACCGCCGCGCTGGTGGCTGCGCTGGTATGAGCCGACTTCTCCTCGCAGGGCGGGACACCCATCCCGGCCCTCATGACCTTCCCTGGTGGAAAATGAATGCAGTGAAACTGATTTCACTGCGTGGTCCAGAGCTGGGCTGCCCCACAGGAGCCAGGGCAGCAAGAGCGGGGTCATCACCACCTCCTGCCTTCAGAAGGAGGGTTTTGCAGCTGCTTGTGTTTTCCAAACCCAATCCTTATATTTCCGGGCTATATGAGAAGAGCCTAATTTTTAACAGGCACAAAGCCCTTTTGCTGCTGTCTCCTGAAATCAACCTCGCTCCAGATGTCTTAGGAAGGATCCTGCTAACCAGAGTCACCACCTGCTTTTGAGAATGGTCACCTTAATCGAAAATAGAGGGGTTCAATGAGAAGAAGTGCCACAGTGACACAGGGTGCCCCCAGCCACCAGTGCCCCCAGGGGACCCAGCACCCCCAGGTCCTTCTCTGCCCACAAAGGCTTATTGCAGCCTCATGAGGTCACTCTGAGAAGAGCCAGCTTCACTGCAGGACTCATTTCTCAAAGGCTCTCCGGATGAAGCAAAACAGATTAATATGGAAATGCCACATATCACCAGGGAAAGCTCCTGCTGTAGGATTTAGCAAGGGGAGCTCCCAGTTGCTCTATGGCCAACCCCCAGCCTAACATTCAGCATGCGCCATGGGATGCACCCTTTGGGACATCAACAGTCAGTTCCAGGGGCTTCCAAGACCACCATTCCCCAGCGCACTCACTCCCACCTCTGCCGGCAAAGCTCAGTGGAAAGGAAATTCCCTTGGACTTCGGGTGACTTCATCTTATCTTCACGTTCATGCTGGTGTCACGTTTGTCCTGGACTTCTTTGTGGAAGGCATGTTTTAGGAGCGTTCATTTCCCACACATGGCCACCTGCAATCCCCAAGGCAGAGGGAGAAGCCCTTTCTCTGCCATGGCACCAGAAAGGAAGCCAAATTATCCCCACGTGCACAGAGAATACAGAGAGTTTCTGGATGAGAACGGACATCTTTCCTCCAAAATCCCAACAGGCCCTGGGCAGCCAGGCTGCTGTCACTTGTGGGGAGGTTCAGGCCTTGTTTGTGTGATCAAACATGTGCAAAGCTGATGAAAACCTACCATGAAATCCCACTGCACAGCAGTAACAATGAGCAAGTGCTGGCTTCCTAATGCCGAGTGCCCTGCCAAAGAGCTGGCAAGTACAAATCCTGCTGGGCTGTGGGCGTCCAGATGCTGCTTTTGCCATTGCAGATTCTCTCTGTGCAGGTCTGCCCCAACCCAGCCACCCCTCCAAAAGCCTGATGAAGCCCTTTGCCAGAAATGAATGCCCAAAAAGCTAACACCCATCCATGATGGTGACTTCCCTCTGCTCCTGTCTGAGCAGAGGACTGAAGCAGGCACTTGGTGTTTGCTGGTTGAGCAGTCCAAACTGAGCACATCAACAGGATGCTGGGTTCTGCTCCCTGTGCACCACACTCTCTCTGGACTCTCCTCTCTTTTCATCCTCCCCATCTCTCTGTGGAGGTTCTTTCCCTTGGGAAAGTGCCATGGGAGTGGGGATGCCGAAGCAGGGTCCAGATGTTGGAGACAAAGTAGATGAGGTTGTTTTCCATTCTCTGCTCTTGTGCAATAGCT
Source organism: Psilopsiagon aurifrons (assembly GCA_025447955.1). NCBI lineage: Eukaryota > Metazoa > Chordata > Aves > Psittaciformes > Psittacidae > Psilopsiagon > Psilopsiagon aurifrons. Next base: position 13,309 of record JAOEHY010014142.1, on the reverse strand, counting down.
CCAGAGCTGGAGTCTTCTTCTCCTTTGCTACCGAACATAGGCATTGGGATGACAATGTATTGTCATTTATAAGTTCTGTAAGACCTTCATGGGACCTGCATGCATAAATCTTGTGCTTGCTTTAGCATTCTTGTTCTCTCTTGCATCCTTGCAACACAGCTTTTGCCTGAGCTGTGTGCCTGTGAGACTGAGCTCTGCAGAAATCAAAGTCCTGCTCCCAAGAGCATCAGCCTGTGTTGCTGCCATACTCCTCTCCTCCTGCTCCAAAGGGAGGGCTGTGGGAACTAACTGCTAATCCAGCCTGTCCCGGCCAAGGTCCTGCTGTGGCTGCCAGGTGCCTGAGCGCAGCGCACACAGCGGGCATTGCCAACAGCCAGCAAGAAATGCCAAGAGCTTCCCTTTCTGGCTCTGTATTTCCTGTTAAATTTTTTATGGGATTTCCTCAGCATTCAGATTTATGAACGCGCCTTCGGAGGCCCAGGAGCCCGGTGCGGGTGCCCCGCTTCCAGGACAGGATGGGAATTGGTTCCCTAGTGCCCAAGGCAGTGATTGCCCAAGCACGGGTGTCACCAACCCAACCATGCTTCCAGCCACCAGCCCGGATGCAGGGATGGTTCCCAGGTGCCACCGCAGACCTTCAGCCTCCGGCTTCCAAGGGGCTGCCTTGTGCCTGTCCCTGCAGTGAATCTGGCATCCCCGCCGCAGGGACTTATCGGCTGATGTCGCCGGATTTCCTCACCCCGCCGGGAGCGCACAATAGCGAGGACAGGACAGGCTGCTCCGCAGACACCCTAATCCCTTGGCGATTGTGCAGGGGTGACAATAGCTCAATGAAGGGTTGCAAGGTTAGCAGGAACGCTAATCCTTACAGGAGAAAAATGTGACAATTATTTAATGCCGTGGCTAAGAGCTTTTGTGCTGCCTCCAGTGCCATGTGTTTGTACTGGGTGACGTCCCATCTAAAGTACTGCTGAGGACAGAGGCTGCACAGGCTACCTGGGCACTGGCTGATGGCAGGGGGTGGATATCTGCTTCTAGAGGCTGCAGACAGTGCTGCCAGATGTCTGTGCAGCCCGGCTCTGCTTCTGCTCCATCCCTTTGAGCTTTTATCCGAGCAAGGGAGTTTCTGCCATTATCCGGTGAAAGCACAAACATGTACGGGGCCAGAGCACACACAGGCGGCTCTTGGGAGCAACCGAGGTTTTTATTGTCTGAATTCAGCTTCCAGAAAATTGGGTGTCTCTTACAATTCAGAGATGCTGCAGAAGAAATGCAGCTGACGAGCTGCTGCTCTCCGAGCTTACATTGCGATGCAGTGAGCTGCGGGAGGAGAGCACGGAGGGCACACTCCTGCTGCACTGCTCCGGGGAGCACGGTGGGGAATGCCCTCCCATCCAGGTCTAGAGACCTGTAGCGGTGGGGTATGTAGCATGGGAGGGCTGAGTAGAGGGAGATAGAGGACTTTTGGACAGTGATTCCCAGGGCTGGGCTGGGTTCGCTGCAGCGGAGGACGGGGAGGTTGCCCCTTCCATGCAGGGCAAACCTGCCCTGTGATCCTTGCGCCCCGAGGGCAGCTCGATGTGGTGGGGAGCACCCTCCATGAGAGCCAGCAAGAGCTGCCAGGGGCGGGAGGAGACTTGCGGGTGCAATTGTGTCAGTGCAAATCCTTGGCTGCTTCCCGCAGGACAGCTCTTCTGGCGTTAGCGAGCCACTGGGAGGTAGAGGAATGAAACACTCTCTGCGCTGCCAGCCCTGCTTATGTGCGGAGAGCTGTGACAGCCATCCGGGGATTTCTCTGGCTGCAGGGACTGAGGGAAGGGAAGGAAGGGATAAAGCACTGAGATCACAGGCGGGATCCCGCCTGCTCGCCCAGAGGCAGGCTCGGCACCGCAGCACGCCCCTCCAACCTGTTCCCGGCGCCGCTGGTGAAAGTGCCGACGTGCTGTCCCTATCTGACCCCGCACACGTCCCCGCCGCACCCCGAGAGCCGAAGGCAGTAGGGACACCCAGGTTTGGTGGCACTGCGACAGCCCGGGCACGGCCAGTGAGACGAGGGGACCCCGCAGTGGTGCCTGGTGGGGCAGAATCTCAGCCCGGCCAGGGGCAAAAGCCTCCCCCGATGTCCCCTGCAGCCTTCAGAGACTTCAGTGAGACAGAAACCTTCAGCCCATCCCAGCTCCCTTTGGCTGCCTTTGGGATGTCAAACCAGGCTGTCCAGAGAGAAAGGAGCTGCTATACCCTGGGCACTCTGGCCAGGCTGACAGAACACGGTGTGCAGGGCATTGGTGTCACCCGGTGCTGGCAGCAGGCACCATCCTCGGTGGGCAAACAGCCCCCCGGTTCCCCGCGCAGCCCCGTTCACATGTCAGTGTGCATGTGTGTGCCCGTATGTGCGTGTCTAAGTCATCGCGGCTCGGTGGATTTCAGGCACTGCAGGCAGAAAGTACAAATCTGTGTCTGATTAAAAGGGCCCTTTGTAATATAACCTATATGAGCCTGCACTTAACACCCATCATCCTGAGGAAAGCCCAGGCTCTCTTCCAGCCAGTTGGGCTGTGTGCCTCCGGGGCAGATCTCCCAGGGATATGAGATTGCCGGGGCAGGAACTTGGATGCGTTTTCTGTGTGGATTCTTCCCCCTTCTAGAGAGGCACAATGGGGCTTTGCATGAGTGATACAAACATGCCAGTTGTACTTAAGGTTGACAAATAATGTAAACCACACAATCTGGTTTGAGGGAAACGACTTCACCACAATTTATTTTAGTGCTTTAAACATCACGCCAAACTCTGTAGTGAATTGCTAAATTAATGCCGGGCTGCCATCTAAATAGACATCTTCAGATCACAAGCATGTTATAGGGGGAATGGTTTCCTTTGAAATGGTTCCCACAGCTTAAAGGCTGTGCAGAGAAAAAATGTGCCCAGGATTCAATTGCTGCCAACATGTGGTGGCCACATTTCTCGGCTGCTATTGGCCAAGATGTGCAGTAAAGCTGAGGAAGCATCATTTGAGGTGGATAGATAAAGCAGTGATTGCAGAGAGACAGAGAATGTCATAAACTGCTCACTCTGAGGAAAGGGATAAAGCAAAATAGCCTCAGTTCCAAGCTCTTAGCCTGGAAAAATGTGCCCTGCCCAGGAAGGCATCTGGTTGTCCCATCACGCACTTTCTCGGCTGCTTATGATGCAGCAGAGAAGCCTGGCGAAAGCGCAGTGGATGTTTCTTCCACTCTTGGTTTTCCATCGGCATCTTGGCTGATGTAATCAGCATCACTGCCTTCCCCTGCTCCCCTGGCTGCAGGCAACCAATGGCAATTCCCACCCGCTCACAGCGGTGCCCCACATCTCTTGGGAGAAGAGCTCATCAGATTCACTTGGCAGGAGATGCCAGAGCTCCTGGGAGCCCAGACCTCGCTTGCTGCTGTCGGGAGACTGTACATGAGAATTGGAGGGAACAAGAAGCTGGTTTAACACCTTCCTCATCCCCAGGTCCACTTATGGGGCAGTTTGGAGAGCTGCAATGCAGGTGTGTTTGAGCGGGGCCTGCAGCATGGGAGGAAGGAAGTCAGAGGAGCCCCAGCCAGGAGAGGGAAAAGAGAGGGCTGGGTACAGGAGATGCAGGTAGAGCGGTCCGTCCCGTGTCCTCAGTAGCCGTTCTTTGGGTGCTGGGAGCTCATGGAGCAAACCCCCACCCCAAAGCACTGCCTGTGCTGCGTGCTGCTGGCAGGGAGCAATGGGACCACAGCAGAGGGGAATGGGACCAGGGCAACTGCCCCCTCCAGCCCAAAGGAGCCGGGGAGGGTCATGGTGGGCACTCACACCATGTGTGCGTTTCATATATGCACTTCAAACGCTGGAGATACCCTGGCATCCAGCGGCCAGGCTCTAGCAAGCACCCTGTAGACAAAGAACAAGAAGACAAAGGAGAGGGAAGGGAGCTGTCACTTGGCCACTGTTCCCACCCCAGCAAGTTGGGTTTTGTTTCCCCATCACCAGCCCGAAATCCATCTTCCATGCTTTCGTGGCTCAGTCGCTCTTTCCCCTTATGGTTTCCTTCAGCTGAGCTGGAGGAAGAATAAAGAAATGTCTCTCCAGGCCCCAGCCTCTTACAAGGCTCATAAATATGTCTCTGCTTAAGAACTCAAGGATTAATTAACTCATGAGTATCTCCTAACCCAAGTTCTGGGAAAGAGCACCCTCCCGTTCAGGAAGCAGCAAGGCTGCAGGAGGCTTCCCCATGGCATCTCCCCTGCCTACAGGCTCCTGATTGGGATGGACCTGGGGCTGGGCAGCACCCAACAAACAGGACCCCAACTCCGCACCACCGCTGCACACCGGCTGTGCTGTGCCGGGCCCCCGGTACCACGGAACACCCGGGTGGCCATCAGCATTGGGCTCCCAGGCCATGTTGCCGTGTTGCTTTTACAGTGTTTTCAATTAGGTGCTTGACAATGCCCAGGCTTGGTGGTCCACCATAAATTCTGAGGGCTGACAGTGCCAGGGGAAAGTTTGGACAGAGGGGGCTGGTGTCTCAAGGCACATCTTGGGGGCTGGCTTTCAAGACACACCAGTGCATTCCCTCCCGCATGACCCAGACCCAACCCCAAGCCACTTTGGAGCCCTACACCAGGGTGGCTGCCCCAGGGCCACCGGGTCTGCTGACAGTTCCCTTCTCATCCCCACAGCCCATCCTGCCTTGGGAGGTTCAAGCCGTGTTGGTGGGTGCCTTTTGTCCCAAGGGGAAGGCACACTCCCTGCATTGCTCCATCCCTGGCAGTGTTCAAGGCCAGGTTGGACAGATTCTTGGGCAGCGTGGTCTAGTGTGAGGCATCCCTGCCCATGGCAGGGGGTTGTAACTGGGTGATCTTAAAGTCCTTTCCAGCTCAAATCATTCTGTGAGTCTATGATTGACCCTGCCTTGTGCCTGATCTGCATGGGGCTGTGCCCTGCACAGGCATGGAGCAAAGCAGACCAAGGGTGCTGTTGCTGGAGGGTGTGCAGGAGCATGTCCTTCACTTACAGCTCCTTCTCTCATGGCTCACTTGGGCTGCCTGTGGCACCTACAGCCCTCCACAGCTGCGAGTCAGCAGCATGGCCCCAGGAGCCCCAGGTCCAGGCACTTTTGCCAGGGTGCCATGGCTCTCTCTGAGGCTCAGCCATGCCCAGCACAGCCCCTGGGGATGGAGGGTGTCTCCAGCAGCCGTCTGGTCCTTGGCACAGCGTGTCGGCTCAGCAGTCGCCGGTCTCCGAAGAGCAGGAGCTGCCAGGAGCCACTCCTTGCTCAGTGGGTCTGTGCAGAGCTGGGTACGAAACAAACAACTTTTGCAACATGTTTTGTTTTCCATCATTACATTCAAAAAGTAAATAAATTAAAGCCATTTTGCTGCCACTTCACCATGTCAAGTGTAACCTGAGCGCTGCTCGCAGGGGAGGCAGTGCACGGCTCTGCTGGCACTCAGGAGCAGAGGGATGGGTTGGGACAATCCGTGTCGGACCTGCCCTGCTCATTCCCAGGGGGGATGTCCCCATCCTGCATGTCAGGCTTGGAAAGGCTGGTGCTGATGTGCAGAGAAGTGCAGGAAGCTGCAATGCCCAAGCTGCACTGAGACTGTCCCTGATACACCACTGCAGCTGAGGATGCACCAGCACCTTCCTTCCTGCATGATGCACTCCTGGGGTCTCTCCTCCCTCTGCTCCTGCGCTGCTCCCCACCTTCTTCACCACATCCACAGGGATGTCGCAGGAAGGAGTGAGCTGCATGTGTCCATGCGTGGGGCTACATGCATGGAGCATCGCCGAGCAGAGCCCCCAGCTCCTGAAGAGCTGTTTCCAGTAATGAAACAATATCCTTCAGCAAGTTCTTTGCCCCGTCCTCAGTGTGGCTGAAGGAGAGGCCCTGAGCACAGCTCCCTCCCAGTCCCCATCCTCATTCCCCAGGGCTGAAAGCATCTCAGAGGGCCACACTCACCCCTTCCCAAGGACAAACAGATTTGGCACAGTTGGCTGCAGAGCCCCATCACCTTCCCAGTCCCTTGGGCCTCCCACCCTGGCCAGCCCCCAGAGGTGCAGGAGGACACTTTGTCCCAGACCATCTCCTTCTCAACCTGTGGGGCTTTATGGGTGCTGCCATGGGCAGAGCCTGCCCGAGCTGCAGCGCAGGGTGGTGCACTCCAGATCCCCTTGCGAATGCAGGGCAGGGAGGGGACCGGTTGCGCTGGGAGCATCATCCAGAGGCCTGGATTTTCTCTTCTCCATGAAGGCAGCTGTCTGCACCCGGGACAGACCTTGATTACATTGGCATCGCAGACAAAGCGCTCGCTGGTGTCATGTGAAGTGGAACTTGGCCCTCGGTGTGAGAGGACTCGGAGCTGCTTCCAGCTGGCCTCCTCGCTGCTTCTCGCACTGTCTTTGGGACATAATTAATTTGCTCTGTTGGAGGGGTAGTTTCCAGCTAAGCAGGGATCCTCTGGGTTTACCAGTCAGTGAAAGTGGTTTCCAAAGCACAGGCCACCCTTTCTTCTCAAGAACTGGCTTGAAGAGGCACCAGCAGTGCCCCAGGGTTGCTGCCCATCACCGCACCATGCTGCTTTTTTGGATGAGCCCGACAGTTTAGCATTATCAGGTAGCTCTAGATACAATGTGAATTCTCTGCAGCACTATGGCACCTTCACTCTATGTCTACTATGTGTGCTGGCTGGCATCAGAGAAGCCACTAGGTCTGGGACCTTACCATTCCAGGCTGACGCAAGCTCCCTGGTGCCACTTGGGCTTCTCCTTCCTTCACAAACCTTTCTGCCCCTTGCTCACATGCACACAATTGGTCCCTGTGTGTGCTCTCATCAGGTTCTGGTCAAAGCTGGAGAAGAAGAGGAAACATTTCTGCAAACTGCTTTACCAGAAAACATGCAAGTGCCTTTTTTAATAACAACATCCAAATGAAAACAATGTGGGCTTCAAAGTCCGTCCTGGGGATGCTCTGTGGTTCATGGGCTTTCTGACAGCGATACTCCTTTCCATCCCATGGGATGCGCCCAGAAGCTCCAGCCCCTTTCCATGGTACCCGTGGTACACAGAGTGCCCCTTGCCACTTGGCCACCCCTTGGAGCCAAGGTCCAGGGTCTGTGTGCTGGCAGAGCTGTGTTGGGATGCCTGGAATTCTGCCACTGCACAAACTGGATGTTCAACAGCTCCCTCTCTCCAGCCCTTTGCCAGGAACGCAGACGAGAGCCCTGACGATCAGCATGGCAGTGGCTAAAGGCAGTCTCCTGTTACCGAAACGCAAATGTTGATGTTTGAGGAGAGGAGATGCTGATGGAAATGGAGCTGGCCCTGTTTGTTTGTTAAAGCAGCTATTTTAAACAAGTTCTGTTCACACAGCTTGCAGTTCGGAAGGAAGTTTTCCCAGCCATAATATCCTAGCTCAGCGCTGAGCAGACAATGGTTCAGCAGTTGCCTGGGATTAGCGTGGTGAAGTCACCCCGGGAAGGGCATCTGGGAAAGGGCAGCGGTGTTTTTTGCGCTGGGGAGGCTGGGAGTGGTCAGGAGATGCTTGCAAAACCAGGATGCATGCACGGTGGTGGCAGCCTGGCTCACAGCAGGGCACCAAGCAGCTCTTGGCTGGACTGAGCACTTTGGGACATCCTTGCCCATGCACTCAGCATCTCTGCTTTTGTCCCCAAGGACAATGCAGAAGATGCTTCTGTTAAAGACTTCCCAAAGCAATAAGCCCAACGGTGCCAGCAGTGGCTCTGCCCTTTGGCATCACTGTGGCTCTGGTGCCATGGTTCGGTGGTGACCTTGGCAGTGCTGGGGTAATGGTTGGACTTGGTGATCTCAAAGGACTTTTCCAACCTGGTTGATCCTGTGGTCTATGGGGAGATGAATCCCCAGCCCCGATCCCCAAGCCTGGGGACCAGGAGAGCCCCACACTGCCTGCACCGGAGGCCTGATGTCACGGCCACTGCTCCATGGGGCTTTACTTGGGGAGAGCAGACAGGGCTCTTGGAGGGTGGTGGAGGCGGCAATGCCAATTCCTTTATTCATTACAGCCTCATATGCAAATAAAATATTTACAAGCTTGCCTCGAGGTTTTAAAAATGCCCTTTAGGATGTGTCATTTGTATTGTCTGCCTTAGGCTTCCTTGCACCGCGGCTGAGCTCAGAGGCAGCAAAACACTGCTTCCACGTAACACCCAAATGAGGTTATTTTATTTGCTGGGGCAGGGCGAGGGAAGCACTTACCAAGCAGCTTCCTTGGCTCAGACATGACACCCTGGGCAGGGTCACTCTGCCTGATGGGGACATCTCACCCCAAGTCCCCTTATGACCACCACGGGGGTGTCATGGGATGCGAAGGGCTCCAGCACAGCCTTTGTGGGTGCTACTCCTCCCAACACAGGCACCCAGCCACAGGGTGACCTGGCCACGCTCCTGCTCACTTCTGCCCACAGCAGGATTTCATGCACATCTTTGGCTTGTGTCAGCTCCCCATTTTGGGGGTCCTCAGCCCCCCAGAGACATCCCCACTGGTCACAGCTTAGTCCCCCTTAGTTTTAGCAGCGGACTGTCGGGCAGAGCCTCCTGCCACCTCACATGTTTCCACTTGGGACAACCCTGAGAGCCGCTATGGCCATGTCTGCGATGCCACAAACATCAGAAGAAGATGCATAAGATTAAAGCAAATAAATCTCTGCCTTTCCCTTGGTCGTTCTGTGAATGCCAAGGCGTGAAAGCTCTGACTCCAGAGGTGCACATGGAAACTCTCCACCAAGGCGAATTAATTGCAGGAGCACCGGCCCGTAGCATGAAGAGTTTTTCATTAGGGGCTCAGATGAAGCTTTCTGTTTCTTCCTCCTCTTGGTGAATCTTATTGTGATTAAATTAAAGGAATTCTCGTTAAAATGTTAATATCCCTCTAAGACTGTTTGTTGTTTTTCTCAGCTGCCTCTGGTCTCTTTAGAGCCTTTGCTGCCTTTTCCTAACGTTTTCCAGCTCTTCCTCCCTCTTCACGCCACACTCCCCCCCTTTTTCCGAGGCAAACTGGAAAGTTACAGTTGTGGTTGACTCCTGGCTGCAGGCAATGAGTCACGCCGAGGATCCCCACTTGCAGCTCATAAACAGGAGGGATAAACACACGCTCCCACCCGGAGCCTGGGGCTGCACCCGGGGGCCTCGCAATGGGATGGGGACAGGGATGGGGATAGGGACAGGGATGAGGATGGAGGTGGAGATAGCGATAAGGATGGAGACAGGGATAGGGATGGTATGTAGGGACAGGGATGAGGGATGCCTCCCCACCACCACCCATTCCTCTTCCCATCACACAGTGCAAACTCAAAGCAAAACCTGGATCCTCATGGTTATCACCAAGCTGTGGCTCAAAGGAAAACCTGGGAAAGGAGTTGGTGACCCTGCTGGCTCCAGCCCCAGTCCACAGGCACCATGTGTATGGGGTCCATCCTTGTGGGTGCTTCTCCCATTGCCATGTGTTGTGGTTGTCCCTAGCACGTGGCCCCTGATGCTGCATGGGGTGAACCTACAAGAGGCTTCCAGCAGCAGCACCCAAAACTTACTAAGAAGTTAGTGAAAAGTAGAGGAGGGATAGAGTTTATTTTTCCACAGCCAAGGAAAAAACACTTATTTGTGGGCATTTTCCATTCAGGAGCATCCAACGCAAATACATTGTTCCTCTTTGAATTCCTAAGCATATGGTATTTTGTGCTCTTAGAGTTTAATATTCTTTTCATTACTGATATCTAATACAGACAAGTCTTGAGGGTTACACAAAACATATGCGAACCTAATTTGTTTTTGCTGTGCCACATGTTTTTACTCCCTGCATCATTCACTTAGCCTTTTTTTCTCTAATCATGTGATCAGCAAAAAACTTAATGCTATTTTTAAGCATAGTAAGAAAGTGAAAAACACATTTACTGTGACTGCAGAGTAAGAGGAGTGTAGATCCCTCCTCTGCAAAAGTAGCTGTTACAGCACGATAGCAAAACGGGATACTGCTGTTGTCAAATGGCTTTTCTTCAGTGGTGCAACTTGTCAAAGCTCTGCACTGCTTGTAAGGCCAATCCTGAGAGCCCTGGGTCGGGAGTAATTTCTTTGATGGACAGAGATGAGAAAGGGCTTCACAAACACATGGATCTGCGGCCAGCAAGCTGCCACCTTCCTGCATGCCATGGGGAACTCGCCTTCTCCCTGGCCTTCATCCTGCTTGGGAGTCTTCCCTACCTTTTCCTCTGACATCCTTCTGGAGAGATGGATATTTATTTGGTCATAGAGTCATTCCAGACTGGTTTGGGTTGGAAAGGACCTTAAACCTCATCCATTTCCAACTCCCTGCCACGTGCAAGGACACCTTCCACTAGAGCAGGTTGCTGCAAGCCCCCTCCAACCTGCCCTTGAATGTTTTCAATAAATGATTACTGAATACATCATCTTTAATGCTCCTTTTTTTTTTTTTCCTGAAATTATCCAGGTGTTCACATGGGATCCACATTCATGCAGGGAATAAGAAGGATAAGTAACCGCTAGTTGTGATCACCACGCCAACTCTGTTGATCTGTGCTCTATTCTCTGCTCTGCAGTTGTGTGCCCAGTCAGCTGCTCAAGTTGGAGTTGAGCTTGTGCGGGAATTTTGGAGTCTGGAAATCAGGACAGATTGGGTTGCTGTGTGGAGGGCAGCTCTCTGATGATGGAAGGGAAAGCCTATGGAGGTGTTGGCTGTGTGGGCAGGCTTAGGAGATGCTCATTGCCATGCCAAACAGGTCTCTGTAATGCAAATAAATAACCAGTATTAAATCACAACCAGCCTTAGATGTAATTGGATCTGAAGGCAAAATCTGGGCCTTCTAACCCTCGGTTGTTGGAGATCAGCGGGAAAGGGAAGGATGCTGACATGATCCCCATTCAGGTGCTCAAGCCTCCTCCGCACCACGACGGGTACCCGCTACCCTCCTTCTTGCAGGTGGTGGAGAAGCGCAGTACTCGGTTGGGGCAGGGAAACCTGAGCCCTGGCAGCTCCTCGTGCTTCAGACAACCCCGAACGCAGGAAATCCTGGTGCTGCCACATGCTGTATTCTCCATTCACACACATGTGCCTTATTAGCAGTGTCAGAAGCCTCCAGCTTGTGGGCGACTGCTAACCATAACCGCCAGCATTAACCTCCTGCTTGGGGGTCATTTGCAACAACCCACAGAAATGCCTCAGAATTGGGTCACGTTGAAAGGAGCCTGTGGGTTCCTAAAAGAAAATATTAAAAAAGAGCTTTATTATTTATTTATTTGGACCCTTGAGAATTCTGGAGAACAGTAATAAAACCACTGTGGACATCTGGAGTCTTCCAGGCCAGGAATTCCAGGGTGGCCATGGTGTAGGGCAGCTCCATTCATGGGCTGAAATCGTGGTTGCTGGGCTCTATGTGCTTTGGTCCTTGCCTACCCTGTAGCAACCAAGTGACGTGGTATCAAAACCATCCATCCATCCATCCATCCATCCATCCATCCATCCATCCATCCATCCATCCCAGGATAAGCCTGGCCACAAGCTATGATCAACCCAGTCACTGCAGGGGGTGCCAAGTGTATTGGTTATCATAGAATCATAGAATCCCAGACTGGTTTGTGTTGTGAGGGACCTCAAAGCTCCTCCAGTTCCAATCCCTGCCATGGTCAGGGACACCTTCCACTGGAGCAGTTGCTCCAAGCCCCTGTGTCCAACCTGGATTGAACACTGCAGGGATGAGGCAGCCACAGCTTCTCTGGGCAGGGCCTCTGTAGGAATCAAAAGAGAAGAAATTTGAAAGGTATTTTAATTAACTAAAGGAGAAAATAAAAGTTTCAGAAAGAGAAAGTGCATCTTAAATTACAACAGCACAGCGCTGCATGGCACAATGGAAGGGGAAAACAGCAGCATTCCCAACACATATGCATCTCTTCCCTCCAGCAGGAAAACTCTAGAAACTGAAGTCAGGTGCCCCATGGACCCCCAGCTTGCACAGCAAGGAAGGGGCCAGGTTTGCTGCGTGCTGAGCAGAGAGGTTGGATGCCATGTGAACCATGGGATGCTGCACCACACATCTGGGTCAGATACTCCCAGCATAAATAATCCATTGTGCTCCGGAGCCCGAGTCAGCCGAGCAGCTGGGTTCTCCTGCAGGTCATGACTCATTTGGCCAAGATGCTGGATCCGTGTCATGAAGTACCTCAAACCTGAGCCTCTTTGTTATGGACGGGACCTGGCCTTCAATGGGTTAAGGGTAATTCGAATGATTCCTTTTGTTTAGATTCATTTCAGGTTTCGTGATTTCTGTTATTACTGCATAAAATCACTTGCAGGCGCTCGAGGTGGGGGCTGGAGGGAAGGAGAGCTCTAACAGATGTGAGCTAATTGGAAGCACAGCAGCAGCACCAGCAAGTGCTGCACGGCTCTTTGGGGGCTGAGTGCTGCCTCAAAGGCTTCATCACACCCTCTTTGTGCACTACACTGGCTGTGGGGAGCGACTGGGAGTGAGAGGATGGGTCAGGGTGGATGGAGAATGCTAAATAGCATCTTCACGGGGCATAGAAGTTCTGCTCGTCCCAGGTCACCATCATCCAGGGTAAGAGCACCAGGTGGTGCCCAGCTCCCAGCATCTCAGCTCAGCTTTGAACTTGGATCATTCTGATTTCCATTCAGGTAACAAAGCTGGCTGAGCAAAGGCAAATGTGATAATTGCTGCAAAAAGCAGACTGTTCTGATTGCAGAGGTTGCCTGGGATGTGGATAACAAATTTACACAGAGGTCTCCTCAGCAGTGCTTCAGCGATGAGCTGTGTGCTGCTGAGCAGGGACAGCCCCAGCAAGGCTGCCATGGGATAGGATGGGCATAGGATGGAATGGGACTGCAGGCATGTCCAGCGGACAGTGTGTCTCCAGCATAAGTCATTGCTTATAGCACAGCAGGGCACAAAAGCATTTTACAGAAGGAATCAGGGATAGGCACAAACCCTCTTCTTCCTCTCTCCTGCAGAGCTGGCATCTGCAGCAAGGGGGACACCTCTCTGTCCATCCTTCTGCTTGCAGTGCCCCTCAGTGTCATTCTATGTGTCCCAATCCAACTCCCCAGGATGGGGCTGGTCCTGTGTGGTGTCATCAACTTACAGGGCAGCCAGACTGCCTTTCACTGCAAGCTCCATCAGCAGCTCTAATATCTAATTAGATATTAGGGAAAGAACCTTCCCTGTCAGGGTGCTGAGGCGCTGGCACAGGGTGCCCAGAGAAGCTGTGGCTGCCCCATCCCTGCAGTGCTCAAGGCCAGGT